>CABFOW010008442.1:0-18017 GCA_902141385.1 Timema californicum | reverse complement strand
AAGCCATGTCCTCATCATTGGTAAACCAGACAAGATGGGTTTGAATTTTATTCCGTATACCCATTGGTGTGGATATTAATCTAATAAAGTCGTATTATCATTATTAGATCTTGAATTCCAACCAGGCACTAAATTTTGTACGTCTTCTATATTCCTGTCCGGGATATTCACATATTTACATTACTTGGGTAGGGTTGAAAGGGGTAGAATTGATAGAAAGTGTACTCGCATTTGCGTTGAAGGAATGTTTGTAGGGGAAGAGGGGGAACGTAGAAACAAATTACCTCATTGAATTCAGAACCCTTACATATCCGTTATCCAGATGAACCAGAAAAGACGTAGCTGGCACGTGACCACTGGTGTGGGTATTCACACCACTCACTCACTTTATTCCGTCGACTAAAGGTAACAGATTTTTTTTAGTACTACGTTCTACTTACTCCGCTAATGTGTTAGGGATGAGGAAAGTTAAATTCAGATGATCTATACCCACATTTGGGTGAAGAAGAAACAATTTAGGAAAAACCACCCTCAGTACACCAGAACAAGAAGGTGGGAGTGTAGGGGACGCGAGAAAAGCTCAATGTTTTTTGCAGTTTTTATAGCAAAACATTTTAAATATTGCTCCAATTGAAACACATTGTTTAAATTTTCTTAGCATGGTGGAACAGTTGATTAATATATCTGTTAAGGGTGTTCTGGAATTTATTGACAACTTTTCCTCTTAATTTAAAAAGTTTATCATCAAATGGCGCTATACTCATGACAATGCATTCAATAACTGTTGATATCACCATGGTAAGAAAATTAAACTCTTATGTTTCTATTGAAGGAATATTTAAAATGTTTTGCTATAAGAACTTCACAAGAACATTGAGCTTTTCTCGCGTCCCCTAAACGGCCGAAGGGAGCTAAAGTATTTTGACAGTTTTTGTATAATTGCAATTTTTTTGCCAAAATAAATCACATATTTCTCCAGTAGCAACATAGAGTTTAGTTTTCTGCACATTCTAGTATCAACAGATCTTGAATATCTGTCAAGGGTGTCCTGGAATTCTGTCAACACTTTTTCTCTTTATTTAAAATGTGTTGACAAACTTACAGGACACCCTTGAGAGATATTCAAGATCTGTTGATATTAACATGTGCAGAAAACTAAACTTTATGTTGATACTAAAGAAATATTTGATTTATTTTGGCCAAAAAATTATAATGCTATAAAACCTGTAAGATTACTCGCGCTCCCTTCTGCCGCACCTTAAGGTAATGTTAATGTTTCGGTATCACGCTGTATAGGCATGAACATTACTTTGCGCGCAGTAGGAACCTGGTCTAATGTTTCTTCTCAAATCTCGCTGAGTACTTTGGATAATTTTATCAAGGGGGTCCCCTTTAGAACCGACACGGCTTCACACTTTACTCGACTGCCGCAAACTCAGGAACCAAAAATAAAACACGCTTGCCACTTATCCATCACTACTGCTACTAAACTCGACATTAACCTTCAAACCTTTCTCCACCTCCTTCAGTTCATATTCTTGTCTTATATTTACTTTATTTTCTTATTCTTTTTTTTTAACTCTTATAAATTATTATTTTCTTTAAGTGCTTGAGTTCGAGATCACCTCTTCCCTTTTGATTTATGACTTACACTTAGGGCTTCAAGCGTTAGGATATATAAACCATTTGGTGATTAACCATTGCGCCCGGAATGTTGGTTGCAAGAGTTAAGGTGAGATGGCAGAAATTAGGAGTTTACCTCAATTATCTTACGAATATCTGACCACTAGAAATAGCTACTAGATCTACTTTCACGTATTCCTACATCAAGTCATGTGATCCGCAGCTGTCACTTCTGATAGATTATTTAATATATATATAATAGCACTAATGCTTAAGTTATGGCATTATTAACTCGAAAGTTTATTGCCGCCCTTACAAAAGTAGCCCACCTAGTTATATCCAGTCCACCACACCACACCATATCTCTTTCATGTCCTTTCTAATGTTATTCTCCTATCAGCGTCTAGGTCTTCCCAATGGTCTCTTCCCATTGGATTTGCCAGTAAATATACTGAACAAGGTTCTACATTCTCCCATTCACGTTGCATATCCTGCCCACCGTAAAGGGCGAGATTTGACTTTCTTAACAATGTCTTGTGATGAGTACAGGGTATGTAGCTCATCATTATGCGGCCATCTCTACTCCTCATTATCCTCATCCATTTTTGGAAGAAATATCTTCCTAAGCAACTTTTTTTCGAACATCCCAAATTTGCTTTCGTCATGGGAGGTAAGAGTTCACGTTTCACCTCCATAGAGAACGACTTTTAAATTATTGTTTTGTATTGACCTATTTTGAGTTTAACATTCCTTGAAAGCAGTTGACCGAGTAATAGTATGAATTTTCTGGCTGTATTTTTTTTCCTAATTCTCACTCCAATATCGCTATTGCTAGTAACAATTGTATCTGCATATTTAAACTCATTAACCATGTCAAATGATATGTTGAGAATAACACCAATATAGTTAAAACTTAAATATTATCTATGTGTTTGTATTTTTTAAAAGGTGCTCCAAATATCCATTCGTAAAAGAAAAAAATATTTTCTGTCTGCATTTACATATTTATAAAATGACTTATTTAAAAAAATGTATTAAACATTAATATACCTTTTATAATCCCTTTGGCCATCACCATTATTAAAAGTTACAAGCACCGAATTAAATATTTAAAAGAATAGCCGTTTGTTTATTAGTAATCAAACTTTCGTATAGCTTGCGTGATGTATACATTAGATGTTTAATGAAAGCTTGAGGCGTGAAGAAGAAATATGAAGGACTTGCTTTAGTGAAAATAATAATATTTCTTTGTCTTCTTGATTAGCTCATTTTTATGTAAGCCCTGACTGTACATAGTCATAAACTATGAACCGTAATATTGAGAGCTACTTTGCCTGAAAAAATATATATACCCTACGTTAGGAGCTATTTGTTTGAATTGCAAATGAAGCATTTTTAAGTATACAACAGATAATAATATCACACGCGTTAAGGAAAAAGAGGTGAAGCGATGACAAAGATTTAGGTGAAGGTTAAAGGTGAAAATGTACCTAAATATTTCTCATATTTATCACATTGTTAGCACTCTCGCCTGACATGTACTTAAAAAAAGCGGAGAGAAAGAGAAAGGGAGAAAAAAGAAAGAGAGAATGATCTATCGATCTTAACGCTTTACCACCACGTACCGTCATATATCATAAGCGACTAAATACATCGATAGCTTCACTATAAACAAGCCTGCCATCTCGTGACAATAATGGCTACTAAAACCTAAAATTATTTGGTGAACATTTTAAACAAAATCTTGTTCTTGGTTATAGAATGGGAAGTGGGGTGGTAAATCACGCCTTAACTGATATGTTATTAGTGCTTTAGAAAAGATTATCTAGCTAAAAATGCATTTTGCATACTAATGCACGGTCGTATATTGTAGTTTTTAGTGTCTATGGTAAAAAAAATCATCGTTTTCTGGATAAACCTATTAAATATACAATATTAACAGATTATTTTAAAACAATAAAAGTTGTAATTTAAATTGTTACTAACGTTGCATAAAGTTATTGGATGGAAATTTAAAGTAATATGGACGGGAACGCGAGATAAATTCCGTATTTTTGCGGTTTCTATACCAAAAAAACATTTTTGGGCAAAATGAATAAAATATATCATGAGTAACTACGTTTAGTTTAATTTTTTACATATAGTAAACTCAAAAGTCTTTGAGAATATTTGTCATGAACATAGCTACATTTGAACAAAAACTGTTTAAATTAGTAGCAAACGTCCTGATTACATTAGATTAGGCATTGCTTACGAAAGGTATTATAAATTTGAGGTTAAAATGTGCAGAAAATTTAAGTTAATGTAGCTACTGAAGCCTTTATTTTATTTTGTCAAACTTGCGTTTGCTCCCATCCCACTCACGCATCTTTAATATCTGTCAAGGGTATCCTGGAATTTAATGACAATTTTTTATCTACATTTAAATGTTTCTCTCATCTAATGCTGCTATACTCAAGACAGATATTCAACAATTGTTGATACCACCATGTGAGAGGTGACCTGGTGGTCTAGGGGTAAAGTGTCAGGCTTCTGTTCTCAAGGTCCGGGGTTCAATCCTCGGTCCCTGCATAGATTTATCTAGTTGCCAAACCCTTTCTTCACCTCTGACAAGACGTGTATTAATCACAACTTGTGAATGTGGAGTAATGCCAGGCCTCCACCGTGGTTCGGATTCCACGTTAAACTGTAGGTCTTCTATTTCATCTCACAATCACCCTACCATTACAGATTAGCGTATAACCCGAACGATTAGTAAGACGCGGTGCTAATAATAATAATAAGATACCACCATGTGAAGAAATTTGAACTATGTTTTTACTTGAGTAATATTTTATTTATTTTGTGCCAAAAAGGTTTTGTTTTAAAAATTGCCAAAACACTGGCCTTAACTCGCGTTCCCTACAACCCCATCTTAAGACAGGTGTATTAATAAAACTGAAATAAATCGCGTATGGTGCGCAGTATCGACTCTCTTTCTCTTTTATATTAAAATAGAGACGTTTACCAAATACAGTACGATTTGTGAAACGCAATTATATACATTGTTACAGAAACACTCCAAAGAAATAAATTAAATAATATACACTGATTCAGAAATATTGAGAAAAGAGGAATGTCTTTGTCCAAAAAGAGTCTAATGATACATTTAACATTTCAATGAGACCTCAAAAAAATATATATCTGAGTATGATGGAGAGATCAAGGTTCGAATCCCTGCCGGGTGTAATGAGATTGTTTTATTTATTTTTTATTTGGGTTATTTAACGTGCACGTTCTGGACCGACTGATTATATCAGACCACGAGACTAGCTCAGAAACTATCAGTTTCATAAAAATATATTACAAATGATTATTTTTTTATAACTTTACAGTGATAAGTTATTTCGTAGTAATAATTTCAACAAAAAAAGGAATATACGGTAAAATAAAATGTACTAATGCCGATTAAGTTATCATCAGTGTCATTATCTTAGGCATTAAGAAGATTGTATTATACAGAAAGATCAACAACTAATCCATAATTTTTAGCACCGCTCCTTACTACCCGTTCAGGCTATACACCTATGTATTAGTTACGCTCTAGTGGGTTAGGGATGAGAAAGGTTGAATTTATAAGAAGTTTACTTGCATTTTCGTGGAGGGAGATAGGAAAACTATTTAGAAAAAATATACTATCAGAAAATGATACCAGGATTCGAACCTTGATATCCTCATCAGCAGCAGTCTAGACCATTGTGAGAGTGAACCATCAACAACAGAAACAGATGGTGTGAATAAATTTTTTCCTGTACTGAATAAGTAGGAAAGAGGCATATATAGTTTCAAAATAATTATGAATTTTTTTCTACAAGCATAAATGTCAACTTGAGCACCTAATTTTTACCTTTTTTTAAATCCTCTTTTCAATTATTAAATAGGAAATGTTCTTATTTAGGAGTTCTGTAAGATTTTTTTATTAATTATTTATTATTTTAGAATCAATATCATCAACATATAATCAATTAGTTTATTATATTTCTTGAATGACTAAAGCCATCTTATTATTATTTTTAGATACAATTTTTAACTTCAGAGCTTTAGGCATAATTTAAACTAATAGGCCTAAGCATTAAATAACAAAAATAAGTTATCATGTGACTAGAAAAAATGAAATAAAGAGCAAAAAAATTTATAAAAAAAAGTTGCGTCTTGAAATAGTACAATCACCCTACCATTACACATTAGCGTAAGTGCGGATAACCCGAACGGTTAGTAAGACGCGGTGCTAATAATAATAATAAGATACCACCATGTGAAGAAAGTTGAACTATGTTTTTACTTGAGTAATATTTTATTTATTTTGTGCAAAAAAGGTTTTGTTATAAAAATGGCCGAAACAGTGGCCTTAACTCGCGTTCCCTACAACCCCACCTTAAGCCAGGTGTCTTAATAAAACTGAAATAAATCGCGTATGGTGCGCAGCATCGACTCTCTCTCTCTCTTTTATATTAAAATAGAGACGTTTACCAAATATAGTACGGTTTGTGAAACGCAATTATATACATTGTTACAGAAACATTCCAAAGACATAAATTAAATAATATACACTGATTCAGAAACATTGAGAAAAGAGGAATGTCATTGTCCAACAAAGAGTATAATGACACATTTCACATTTCAATGAGACCTCAAAAAAATATATATCTGAGTATGACGGAGAAATCAAGGTTTGAATCCCTGCCGGGTGTAATGAAAATGTTTTATTTATTTTTTATTTGGGTTATTTAACGTGCATGTTCTGCACCGAATGATTATATCAGACCACGAGACTAGTTCAGAAACTATCAGTTTCATAAAAATATATTTCAAATGAAATATTTTAATTTTTTTATAACTTTACAGTGATAAGTTATTTCGTATTAATAATTTCAATAAAAAAAGAATATACGGTAAAATAAAATGTACTAATGTCGATTAAGTTATCATCAGTGTCATTAGCTTAGGCATTAAGAAAATTGTATTATACAGAAAGATCAACAACTAATCCATAATTTTTAGTACCGCGTCTTACTACCCGTTCAGGCTATACGCCTATGTATTAGTTACGCTCTAGTGGGTTAGGGATGAGAAAGGTTGAATTTATAATAAGTTTACTTGCATTTTCATGGAGGGAGAGTGGAAAACCATTTAGAAAAAATATACTATCAGAAAACGCTACCAGGATTCGAACTTTGAAATCATCATCATCAGCAGTCTAGACAATTGCGAGGGTGAACGATCAACCACAGAAACAGATGGTGTGAATAATTTTTTTCTTGCACTGAATAAGGGGGAAAGGGGCATATATAGTCTCAAAATAATTATGATTTTTTTTTCTACCAGCATAAATGTCAACTTGAGCACCTAATTTTTACCTTTTTTGTATCCTACTTTCATTTATTAAATAGGAAATGTTCTTATTTAAGAGATCTGTAAGATTTTTTATTAATTATTTATTATTTTAGTATCAATATCATCAACATAAAATCAATTAGTTTTTTCCTATTTCTTGAATGACTAAAGCTATATTATTATTATTTTTAGATACAATTTTTAACTTCACAGCTTTAGGCATAATTTAAACTAATAAGCATTAAATAACAAAAATAAGTTATCATATGACTAGAAAAAATGAAATAAAAAGTAAAAAATATTTATAAAAAAAGTTGCATCTTAAAATAGACCTAATTTAAACCAATAAGCCTTAAATTAACAAAAATAAGCTATAATGTGACTGGAAATAATTAAATAAAGAGTCGAAAATATTTATAAAGGAAGTGTTGCGCTTTAAAATATGAGAAACCTATTACTTTAGGTGCTTTCTTAAAATTTATTTTCATTTATAACTAGCTGTAATTCAACATTCATTTTACTTTCTGTCCCATTTAATAAATATTTTACCCCTCTTTATTTTCTTACATAAATGTTCTTTATAAGAAGCTGTTTAATTTTCCGTAACAGAAGATTTGTTACAGATGTGTTAACATTTTTAGTAAATGGCCATCTTCATTCATTCTAACTCGAAAATATTTCCTCCCCTCATCTTTTATTACTTCTGTTTACTTTCTTTGTGTTATTTCCCCGTCTTTTTATTTGTAGATGCAAATTAAATTATCTTCTTCACTAACCTCTTCACAATGTGAACCTGAACACTATAAGAAAAGTTAAAAAATGGTGAAAAAAAGAGATGTAAGATAAAGATTAGGAATATAAATAGGAAAAAAGGGTGGAGATTACGGCTTCGTTCACATGTAGGCTATGACCGCCTGGTTAAAAAGCGTAGGGTTCTGTGCATGCCCAACAGTTTTCAGGTATAATTTTGTATATTTTTGATTTTAGCACCACGTCTTACCTGTTCGGGTTGCACGCATATTTACTAATTCCGCTAATTGTTTTAGGGATTAAGAAGGTTACATTTAGATAAAGTGTATCCACATTTGCGTGGAGAGATTGGAAAATCCCCTCAGTAGGTCTACACCCAACTGAAATTCAATCCTCAACTTATTCTCTCACAGGTGGTTTAGTTTACTGTGAGAGTAACACCTTAGATCATGCGGCCATCAAAGCGGGTGGCAACATTTTAAATACGTAGTAGTAACCACATCAGTGGACATGCGGTATAACAACAAGCTCATATGTTCTGGTTTATTGGTAGGAGAGAGATTGCAGTTCGAACGATGGTTGGGTGGGCTGGGAGTGTTATTTAATTAAATGGTCTCCTACTATCCTTCCAGAGAAATGTGGATACATTTTCTCTCAATTTGGTCTTCTTTTGAACCTGTTTTCACTAGCTATCTGGACTTTTCACATAAATGGTATAAGATGTGAGTAAGGTAGAATTTAAATTAAATGTAGCCCTATTTGCATGATCGAATTGTGAAAATCCGCTTAGGAAAAAAAAAGTCTCAATATACTCCACCGAAATTCGAACTCCGGCCTCACTAATAATAGCAATCTAGTTAATTGTGAGGATGACGACTTGGACTAACGCTTTGTCTCTCAGATGGTTAGTTGAGTCTACCAGATTTCTAAGGGACTCTGGTTCAAATCCGATTGACTACGACGAACAAACTTATTAAATGCCTGGGGATTGATATTGATTAGTAGCTATCTAAATTGTAGGATTGGGTGTACAGTGTTATATTTAATTTTATAGTAGGCTTGTAAGTCGTTTGGTTATATAGTTTATATTTGTTTAACATATTTCAATTTACACACATGTTTTGATGATACTCCTTTGATAAAATATAATTGCGGGGACATTAAACTACATTAGCTATAATATACTTAGTAGTCTATTTTTTTTAATGGATGCCTAGTTTGGAGTTTACTAACAAATTAACTTCAAGTAGGGTTTAGGAAGATAAATTAAAGGAAATGCACTCTAAATAACGTGAAGGAAACCTACTTTGGTGGCCGCATGGTTTAATACATTATTCTCGCGATAGACTAAACTGCCGATGACGGGTAAATCGTGGTTTGAGCCCGATCAGAAGTACTGAGGGTGGTTTTCCTTTCATGGTTTCCCAATATCTCCCCATGCAAATGTCGTTACACTTCATCTAAATTAAACCTTCCTCATCCATAACTCATTATCGTAATTATTACATAAGCGCCTGACCCGGATGGGTAATAAGACGCGGTGCTAAAATATAAGGGAAGGAAGATTAATAGCCATTATGGCAATTTCATAGATAAAGTAACATCTTCATTGCAGCCAGCTTATAATTGAACCCGTAGCACTCCGTCCACCGTTGGCCCATTTTAAATTTGAATCATACGCTTTCTTGGACACCGCCGTGACTCTCCTTAATGAATAGCAGGTTCGAGACGAGCGATAAATACGATTTTATATTCAAAACATTCATTGAACTCGAAAAGAAAGACACCACCATCATATTCCATCGTCTCACGGAGATTCAGGGGGACCTTCCTTGATGGTCGAATGGTCTAGGGCGTCACTCTCACTGCTCATGATGGTGAGATCGAGGTTCGAGTTCCTGTCGGGTGTAATGAGAGTGTTTTTATTTATTTGAAGTATTAAACGTGCACTTTCTGGTCCGACAAATTATATCAGCACACAAGAATTTCTACGAGTGAGAACAAAGGACCTATACAATTTGCCAGGAAAGTTATTTTTCATGCCAAAATCAACATGGGACCGATGGCTTTACTTACCCTCCAAAAGAGGTTGTGCTACGGATTTTTATCGTGGAAAAAAAATCCATTGACCTTGGCTGGATTTGAACGCACGAATATCGGGTCCGGGGCGAGCACTTTACCTCAAGACCACCGAAGTCAAATACTATTTTATTTAAACGGTTTTCCACTCACTCCACGCAATTGTTGGTAAATATTTACTAAATTCAACCTTCCACGTATCTAACACACTTTCGTAATTAGTAGGTTTGCGTATAATCCGAACGGTTAGTAAGACGCAGAGAGACAATAAAATAAAATAAACTTCCCCGAAGAAACCTAGGTTTTTGAACCTCAGATGTAGACACAGCCTCAAAATGAGTATAAACCCATCTCATTATGACGTCATAAACAAGATCAATCTTGTATTATTGCGTTAAATACAATAAAAAGAGGAACAAAAATGTAAAAGGTACGCGATTATTATAGGGGTTCATTATACAACATTTTTTTATATGCTTCTTTATTTTTTTGTTTCATAGTAAAAAAACTTTACAACAATTTCTTGGATAAAAAAACTAAACTAGAAAGCACATAAAATACATTCTAAGGTATTCGTGTATATATATATATATTTCTAACATTTGTTCAAAGCATCGCGTGTTCAAAATAATGATCGCTAACGAGGCAATTTTCAAAAATGTAGGTAAACATTATTTCAACTGGAAGGTTGAATAGCAGATGGTGGGATAATTTCCTTGATTTTAAAAAGATTCGATTAACTAAATAAAAAGAGTTTAAAAAAAAGGAATTGAATGCATTTATTAGTAGGTAGATGCTTATATTTTTTTTAAATAAATTAATGTTTATTTAATAATGACTGTCTTGTAGTAGACTTAGTAGGTTGGTTCCAGACACATAAGTTTAGATACTAAGGTGGAGTTTAAAAGAGGTTACCTAGGCGAGTTGTAATTAACGGTAGGCCTACAAATATTATTTTGAAATTTTATTTCAAAACAATTTAACACTTAAAGAAATTAAATATAAATGTGTAAATAGTTATTATATTTTGTTATGGTTTGACAGCTTGATGCTGATTGAACAATAGGTGTATTATGTGATCATTAGGACCTATATACAATTATATATATNTGTATTATGTGATCATTAGGACCTATATACAATTATATATATTATATACAATTATATATATATTATATACAATTATATATATTATATACAATTATATATATATATATATATATTAACAAATTTTATATTAGCTATTAAATAAAGACAACTTAAAAGGGCATTTCGGAAAAAAATAGCACCACGTCTTATTATCCGTTCGAGCTATACACTTATATACTAATTACACTAATGGTTTTAGAGACTAGAAACTTTATATTTATAGGAAGTGTAACCACATTTGCTTAGAGGGAGGGTGGAAAATCATTCAGGGGGAAAAAACCTCCTCAGTATACCCAACTGGGATTTGAACCTCGATCCCCTGGTCATAGGCAATTTAGTCTATTGCGATAGTGACGCTCTATAACATACAGCCATCGAAATAGGTTTAAAGTTATTGTGGTCGAGCCATAGTCGAACTGATTCTGAAGAGGCCGATATCAGGTAAGAATCTACCCTTAAGAGCTTCACTGGACCAGGCATTGCCATGCGCTCAGCGGGAAGCACTTTTCTGGTTATCTTGTTAAATAGCTTACACAGATCGGTGCTAATGGTTGCACCAACGCGTTGTTAAATGTAACGGGCGGTTAACATAGACAGCCGCGACCTAAACAAGGTTTATAATTGCCCGTCTCACCCCACGAATAACCCCTAACATAACTTAAGGTGGGAATACAGCACGAACCAGACGTCCCATCATGGTGCAGTTTTTTTTGTGTGTCCTACTTATAAAAACCGTGAAATCATATTACTAGGTATGTCTTAATAAATACAATAAAATTTAAACAATCCTTACCTGCTTACTTTCTTACTCGATGATATAGGAATTAAAAAGTTCACTGTCGCACTTACAAAAGTACGCTAACTATCCCTATCTCTAGCTAGTTCTATCCAGTCCACCTCATTACACCCTAACTCTTTCAGGCCAATTCTATTGTTATCCTCCCATATGAATCTAATTCTTCCCAGTGGTCTTCCCATTGGGGTTATCAGTCAGTACCCTGAACACTTCTAGAGTCTTCAATTCACGCTGCATGTCCTGCCCACCGTAATCTACGAGATCTGATTATCCTAACAATGTTTCGTGATGAGTACAGGGAATTTATTTATTTCCTGTACATAATATTTAACTCTAAGATTAACTACTATATTTAGAGTCTTATTTTCTTTTATAGTATAATTTTCCTGTATCTATTGTTATTAGATTATATTTATTGTTAGTTCTACATAGAAGTGAGGCTCCTTAATACTAATTACATTAGACTAATCTAACTAACTAAAATTTAAATAAAACTAATGTAGTTTTATGCATATACACGTGGGGATGTCACAAGTTATCTGGTTTGACATACGGGTTGGGCTGTCTTTATTGATGGTATTGCGCTTCTATCGGCTGAAATGGTCTACTACTAGGCAGCCAGCCTTCAAACCAATTATTGAAACCCTGGTAGTCCGCCGGTGTCAACCTCGAATTACACCTGTACAGAGTATGCTGCTCATCATTATTTAACCTGTATAGTTACAAAAAAACAAGTTGATCAAAAATTAAAAACGATTATACTGATACCCACTTCGGTGGTCATATGGTCTAACTAAGACATCAAACCCGCACTAAACTAGACTGCCGATGACGAAGAAATCGTGGTTAAAATCTGATCTTGTGTATTGAAGATGATTTTACCTAACTGTTTCCCCATTATCTTCCCATGCAAATGTGTGTACAATTCCTATAAATTCTACTTTTCTCATTCCTAATACATTAGAGTAGTTAGTACATATGCGTATTTCCCGAATGGAAAATAAGATTTAGTGCTAAAGATTTAATAATATTTAACTATCCTAATTTCACTGTGATCAAATAAAAAAATTCAGAAAACCATACTCCGGTAATTTGTCTAATTCAAGCTCAATCTTATGTCTAATTTCCCGGTTAATCGTCCATAAGACGGGCTCTTAACTTCAATATACACTGTAGTATTCTATATCAATTAAAATATATGAACAGATTCCTAGTAAGGTTTATTTTGGATCAAAAGTTTGTCAATCAAGCGAGTGCAAAGGGTTTCCCAGTAAAAAATAAAATGTTTAATATAATTCTAGATTTGCTTGTTGAACATCATTAAAACAAGATCACCAATATTATAGAGGCATAAGTATGGAATAAAAGTAACCTTGGTGAGATAATGATTTCTTAATTTTATATTTTCTTCACACCATTCTACCACCGATACGTGTAACTGGTAGAATCCAATTTTCATAGAATATCTTCAATCGTTGTTAAAAGATTAAGATTTTAGAGGATGAAGATATATATATAGTATTACAGCTTCATTAATGAGTAATTATAGAATGTGTATTTTCGATAAGTTAATATACACAACTTGTTTTGATTGGTAATGTGTTATTGGGATGAAAAAATATATCAAATAAGTTGTGTGATCTTGATAAGAGAATTTAAACAACTTGTTTCATGATCATTTTTTTGTGTTAATGATTTGAAAAAAAAACATATTTTTTAGGATGTGAAATGTATCCTCAAATAGAGAAAAAACACAACTTTATCTAATCGTTGACCGAAATAAAATACCTAAAAAGGGTTGAGGGGATTTTTTTTCTGTATCCAATAAACATCGCGAATACGGTACAATCTTAAAAAAAAAAGTCTTATAGGACAGCTAGAAAATCAAATAGATCGTCTTTCACGTGCTCATACATCAGGTCATGTGAACTTCTGCAATCAATTTAGATCAATATCTATAAAATAACTCTAGTAATATACTAACAAACCAGATCCAACTCTGGCCAGATATAGGATTTACGTTTCACTAATATAGTATGGTATGAGCTAGAACAAGTTGTTACTTTCATTGATCTGTCTCAGTCTCACTTATAGCTCTGATGAACCTGGAAGTGGCAGAGGTATAAACGATAATAGTAATAACATGCAATATACAGCCAGTCCCTGTGAATAATGGAGTGAAGGTCTTGTAGGATCAGTTAGTACTAGTAATAACATTAAATATTGAGCCAGTCCCTGTGAATAATGGAGTGAAGGTATTGTAGGATCAGTTAGTACTAGTAATAACATTCAATATAGAGCCAGTCCATGTGAATAATGGAGTGAAGGTCTTGTAGGATCAGTTAGTACTAGTAATAACATTCAATATAGAGCCAGTCCCTGTGAATAATGGAGTGAAGGTCTTGTAGGATCAGTTAGTACTAGTAATAACATTAAATATACAGCCAGTCCCTGTGAATAATGGAGTGAAGGTCTTGTAGGATCAGTTAGTACTAGTAATAACATTAAATATTGAGCTTGAGGATCCGACCAACCTTCGGACTGAATACTATAAATACATACATTTATACAATTTATTAAAATATAATAATTGTGAGCACAAAAAATAGTGTGTATTTTCCGTAAAAATATTAGGAATGTCTCTCAACTTGTGAATAATTGATTTTATCTTTTCACAGACCGTCCGTTATTTGCTAAACGAAACGTTACAATACCCCCTGTTGGTGCAACCATTGATAAGCTGTGAGTGAAGTGTGTGTTTGTGTATGTGTGTGTACACAGACGGATTTTGACGTGCCCCTTTCTAACAATATCATAATAAAGATATGAGGTAAGACATTCATCTCAGAGGAACCCCCCTTGGATCCCACAAACTAACAGGGGGTACCCCCATCAAAACTCTACGAGTAACTTCTAATCTTAATTGTGACGATTTTCACAGCCAACTTAGACTGCCCCATGCGGAGTCCAAAAAACTTGAAACGCTTCTCTCTTTTTTATTCTTTTTTTCTAAACCTTTTCTTTCCTCTTTGAAATAAAAACACTACGATTTGTACAGATTCTATCGTCAGGTCACATCTTATCTCTATAAATGCTTATATATATTGCCATATTAAAAATAAAAAAATAAAGCTTTGTATATTTTAATCCTTTTTATCTCTCCCCTCCCCTTACTTTTTTTTTATGAATTATGTGTTTTGGATTTGTACTTTGGACATCATGTTGTGCTTGACAAGCTTGAATATTTGAATTCCTGTCCACGTCTTGCACCGTGGATTGAGTTGTGCCACATGAGAGGAGTATGCTGATGAGATGGGGACATCCACCCCAACCATTTTGTCCCCATGGTGAGGGGGACACAACAGTCATTGTCCTTACAGATATGAGATATATATCTCTTAAGGCTTGATATAATGTGTCTCTCTTTCTATTTGTATTGTGCCATTATACTGGATAACACCGAGGGGGGATGTTATAATGTCGGAAAATTATTTAATATAATGGTTAGTAAAGTTCTTGTCTTGATATGGTCGAGGAAAGAAATTCATTCGATTCTTTTTCTCTTTTGAGTACAATGCTATAATCATAATAGCTTAAGGTGGGAGTGTAGGGAATGATAGAAAAATACAGTGTTTTTTTTGTGCAGTTTTTATAGTGAAACTTATTTTTGGCCAAAATAACTAAAGTATGGCTACAGTATAAACATAGATTTTAATTTTCTTCACATGGTGAAGTCAACAGCTGTTGAATATCTGTCATGAGCGTAGCAAAGCTAGATAAGAAACTTTTTAAATGAAGAGAAAAAGTTGTATTTAAATTCCAGCACACTCTTTATCTATATTCAACAATGTAACAATTCAACAATTCGCCATGTAGAGAAAATTAAGTTCTGTGTTTCTAATGGAGAATTATTTGATTTTATTTGACCAAAAAATATGTTTTAATATAAAAACTGCAAAAATACTGCCCTAAGCTCACCTTCTCTTCCTTCCACCCCACATAAATTGTTTCATAAATGTATATTTTGACACTGTAGTATTATATTCGCAACAGCTTGACATTTATTCATTCTAATTTTGATAGAAAGGGCTTTTTAGAAAATAGAAACATAGTTTTTAGCAGCCAAAATTAATAACATTTTATTATATAGTTAGTGCTATTTTATAGGTATTAATTACATAGTTTATCCAAAGCGACAGCTTCAGATCTCATGACGTAACGTATACAAACTTGAACGTAGCTCTATTAACTTTTCTAGTTGTCAGATAAGCTTCTGCCTATTCAAATGGGACTGTACCCACAGCGTGTTTTGATTACAGAAAGAATGCTCTCATCCCTTTTTAGGTATTTTATTCCTGTCAGTGAGGAGATAAAATTGTGTATACAGTCGAACTTGGTTATAACGGCTTCGGTTATTCCGTCAACTCGGGCGTAGCGTCATTTTTTCAGCAGTCCGGTCAGACTTATCTATTAACGTTATAAGAACCTCAATTTTAGCGTCACTACCACTAGGTTGTATTGTAAAAAACCTTTTGGATATTTTCCTTTAAATTGTATTTAAATGTACTTTTATGTAAAACAAGATACATGAACAAATTAGCTAATTCCCACGGAGGTTTATTTCATAGCAAGCTAGGAATGTACTGGTCTAGTAATAGACTGAATGGCAAAACTAAGTTAGGGAAAGGGTTGCAGGAATCTTGGGCGTTTCAAGGTAAAAATGGAGAGAAGTCTAACCCTCTTTCATTGTCACTAAGCTGGCTGGAACTGTTCCGTGTGCGCGTCTAAGCTCAAAGCCAAGGTGGGTTTTTTTCGTGTTTTATAAGTTCAACGTTAGTTTTAGTATTCATTGTGTAGTCATTTGGTAGTAATTATACGTAGGCATACATTTTTTTAATAATCATGACAAGTTTTAGTACAAAAAGAAAGTTATGTCTATAAAATCTTTGAAATGTCCTTCCTTACAAGCTATTAAAATTGTTCTGTTGGTACTTCTTTTATAACGTCACTCTGACGTAGCGTCAACATTTGTTTGGCCCCTTCGATGAGGCTATAATCAAGTTGAATTATTTATATACATTCTCTTACAGGGATTACACAACCTATATCTATTTATTTGTTTCAAACCATGAACACAAACAGAATTAAACCATGTAATAAATGTATCTATATTTTCTTATCAGTATTACAAACCCTAATATATACGGTATATTCTTTAATCCTCCCTCCCGGCACCGATTTATCTGATTACCAAACCCTTCCTTCACCTCTGACAAGACGTGTATTAATCACACCTTGTGAATGTGGGGAATGCCAGGCCTTCACCGTGGTTCGGATTCCACGTTAAACTGTAGTTCCTCCATTTCATCTCAAAATCACCCTACCATTACACATTAGCGTAAGTTCGTATAACCCGAACGGGTAGTAAGACGTAGTGCTAATAATAATAATAATAATAATAATAATAATAATATAATAATAATTTAATCCTTTCAAAAAAACATCCAAATTAAATCAGAAAACAAATTGTGTTTATTCTCTTATCGAAGACACACACTAATCTCCAAATGTTCATTTGATGAAGCTTGACAAATAAAATATAAACCTATCTCTTCATTCACTAAAAGCTGGATCTTATAACTATTGAGCTGACTGCCTGATGGTTGGTTCTTTAGATGCTGATATACCTCGTTCTTTTTGTGTACATCTAGAATACACTTTTCGATACATTATTATATATCATGGTCTATTATATATTATAATAAGTAACAAACTAGCTGTTCCCCCCTCACTAAGCACACACATATTCTGTCAGTCCTCTTTTGTTAGAACCTCTCTCTTTCAGTTTAAGGGGGAACCCCCGCGGTTTCCAACCAGTTCCTCAACAACGCCTGGCTGATCAGTCCACCGACACTTCACTCTTGTACCGCTTTCTTGGACATGCTGGCTGCTGCTTCACTTACCTGCTTACTTTGTTCTCTTCTCTCTGCTGCCTCTGTACACACTAGACAAACTGGCTGCTGCTTCACTTACCTGCTTACTTTGTTCTCTTCTGTCTACTGCATCTGTACACACTAGACAAACTGGCTGCTGTTTTGCTTACCTGCTTACTTTGTTCTCTTCTGTCTACTGCCTCTGTACACACTATACAATCTGTCTGATGCGGTTGATGCTTCACTTACCTGCTTACTTTGTTCTCTTCTGTCTACTGCCTCTGTACACACTAAACAATGTCTGATGCTGTTGA
>CABFOW010008441.1:0-18034 GCA_902141385.1 Timema californicum | reverse complement strand
CTGTCAATAGAGACCACATTTACATGACAGCATCAGTCTGTGTTGTAGATGGTTACGAAAGTGTGGGTTGTTCCCGCCTGACCAAGATAAGCATGACCTAGGTCAATATTAACCTTCTGTAAGTGTGTCACAGAGAGTAGCACATGTGTTTGGTGCGACATTGTCTGTTCAGGGCTACCTGACGCAAACAGTGCACCTTCCACCCGGTTTACTCACAATCACTCACCTCCAACTCTGACACGTAGTAACATTGATTATTTGATAGACGGACAAGAGGACTGCTCCTCCATATTTACAACTTGACAAACCGCCAGATCAACTCCAAGGAGGGGGAGGGGGTTCTCGTTTGTAGTTTGTCCTTCAAATTTAAAAGATAAGAAGTTCACTTTTAACCTTGCTATTGTCAAAATGCTAGTACCTATCTGTGGACATCGCTGAAAACTCCGACAGTATTACGCACAAGTATTCTCGATGACTCCTAGTTTTGGTAATACCATAACAGCCATGATTGCCGACTACTGTGTTGGTAGGTAAGGATATATAACATAAGAGCCAGCAGCACATTAAGATGATGAATGAAGTTGCGTGAGGTCTTGAGGTCTCAGGAGGAGTTATTCTGGGGGTACAATCTTCGCTCTTGGCTTTGTGTGGTGTGAAGGTGATAGTGACGTCATGTCATAGCTTCCATCATCGTCTGGAAAGTTGGGTGTGTTCTAGCCTGTGATCGTTGGGAGTGTTCTAGCCTGTGATCGTGGGGAGTGTTCTAGACTGTGATCGTGTGGTAGTGTTCTAGACTGTGATCGTGGGGAGTGTTCTAGCCTGTGATCGTGGGGAGTGTTCTAGACTGTGATCGTGGGGAGTGTTCTAGACTGTGATCATGTGGTATTGTTCTAGCCTGTGATCGTGTGGAGTGTTCTAGACTGTGATCGTGGGGAGTGTTCTAGACTGTGATCGTGGGGAGTGTTCTAGACTGTGATCGTGGGGAGTGTTCTAGACTATGATCGTGGGGAGTGTTCTAGACTATGATCGTGGGGAGTGTTCTAGACTGTGATCGTGGGGAGTGTTCTAGCCTGTGATCGTGGGGAGTGTTCTAGACTGTGATCGTGTGGTATTGTTCTAGCCTGCGATCGTGTGGTAGTGTTCTTGTCTGTGATCGTGGGGAGTGTTCTAGACTGTGATCGTGGGGAGTGTTCTAGCTTGTGATTGTGGGGAGTGTTCTAGTCTGTGACCGTGGGGAGTGTTCTAGACTGTGATCGTGGGGAGTTTTCTAGCCTGTGATCGTGGGGAGTGTTCTAGACTGTGATCGTGGGGAGTGTTCTAGACTGTGATCGTGTGGTAGTGTTCTGGCATGTGATCGTGTGATAGTGTTCTGGCCTGTGATCGTGTGATAGTGTTCTAGCCTGTGATCGTGTGGTATTGTTCTAGTCTGTGATCATGGGGAGTGTTCTAGCCTGTGATCGTGTGGTAGTGTTCTAGCCTGTGATCGTGTGGTATTTTTGTAGTCTGTGATCGTGTGGTAGTGTTCTAGCCTGTGATCGTGTGGTAGTGTTCTAGTCTGTGATCGTGTGGTAATGTTCTAGCCTGTGATCGTGTGGAGTGTTCTGGCCTGTGATCGTGTGGTAGTGTTCTGGCATGTGATCGTGGGGAGTGTTCTAGCCTGTGATCATGTGGTATTGTTTTAATCTGTGATCGTGGGGCGTGTTCTAACCTGTGATCCTGTGGAGTGTTCTGGCCTGTGATCGTGTGGTGATGTTCTGGCCTGTGATCGTGTGGTAGTGTTCTAGCCTGTGATCGTGTGGTAGTGTTCTAGTCTGTGATCTTGGGGAGTGTTCTAGCCTGTGATCTTGGGGAGTGTTCTAGCCTGCGATCGTGGGGAGTGTTCTAGCCTGTGATCGTGTGGTAGTGTTCTAGTCTGTGATCATGGGGAGTGTTCTGGCCTGTGATCGTGGGGAGTGTTCTAGCCTTTGATCGTGTGGTATTGTTCTAGCCTGTGATCGTGTGGAGTGTTATGGCCTGTAATCGTGTGGTAGTGTTCTAGCCTGTGATCGTGTGGTATTGTTCTAGTCTGTGATCGTGGGGAGTGTTCTAGCCTGTGATCCTGTGATAGTGTTCTGGCCTGTGATCGTGTGGTAGTGTTCTAGACTGTGATCGTGGGGAGTGTTCTGTTATTGATTCCTCTATTTCCCATTATTGAGATTGGTTTATGTATTAGTGTATAAGTATGTCGTATTAGTGCAGACATCATCTTAGCACTAATGAATACACCCCACCACTCTGTGCAACCTTCCTGTAACTATCCAGGGTGACAAATGTTCAAATACAATCTCTCTCATGTAATACCTAGCCTGCTCTTTGAGAGAATGAGGCTACATTTACAAATGGCCCACGTCCCTACCATTTTAGTGACAGATTCACATATGTATTCTAGTGGTTCTAAAAATATCGTAGAGAAATGATGAGGGGAGTGAAACCCCTTCTTCAAAAAGCCCCTACTCGATTAGAAAAGAAACCTTTTAAAGAGCTATTTTTTGATGAAACAGATAGTAGGTTAAAGAGCTACTGTAAACAATTATTGTTATTATTTCAGTGTGGAGTCCCCTTGTGAGAACCACTGCTGCATCTGACCATCACTCACAAGAGAATACATCTGTAACCCCCCTAGTGAACGCTGATGGAGGTCTGGGGTACACCGCCCAATACAACTCCTAGTCAATACTAGTGATAGTTTACTATATTGTCAAAATCTTCGTGATCTTCCAACTAAGCCTAGGGAATTATTTTCTAATGTTTGTTTGAATGAATTCTCTATTATTTGTTTGGTTGAAACTTGGCTCTATAGTGAATTTGTCAATTATAATTACTTTCCCCCTAATTATAATGTTTATAGAGCCGATAGATTGTATGATGAAGCCGCTGTCTCAAGGGGTGGAGGCGTTCTTATTTCCGTCATTGATTCTATTTCTGGTGTGGCCAGGAGAACTGACATAGAAAATAATATGGAATGTGTCTGGATTGAAATCCCAACATTTGATCGCCAAACTATGTTAATTGGAAACAAATATCTGGCTTAACAAACAACTATCGAATTTTTTAGTAATTACTTTACTATTCTCGAAGGTTAGTTGGCCAACTACCCCTTTCGTATATTCCTCTTGGGTGATTTTAACTGCCCCAAAATGGATTGGAAATACCATCATACCCAAAATATATCTCATTTCTTCATTAAATTAAAGCCAATCAGCTTCTTGCATCGACTAATATAATAAGATTAGAACAATTTAACGAAACTTATAATGATTCTAACCTCGTAGCTCTTGTTTTTGCTCATTTTCACCTCCCCTTGGTAGCTCCTAGCTCTGATTCTCTTGCAAATATTGACTAGCTCATCCACTCTTAGTGAGTATACTTGATGTGGCCAGGCCATTGCTACCCTCGCCACATATATTGACTAGCTCATCCACTCTTAGTGAGTATACTTGATGTGGCCAGGCCATTGCTACCCTCACCACATATATCCACTATGCATGTGGTGAGTACTTCAATCTTTAATATGACCTGGCAACTGATGATTGGTCTTGTGTTTATTTTACTATTGATATCAACATGGCCACACATCATTTACAAAGGAAAATCAATACAATTATTCCTCAAACTACTATTCAAAATTCATCCTAATATCCTAATTGGTTTTCTTTTACGCTTAAATAATACTATTTTAGAAAAAAAGTTTCAAATAGACTTTTAAACAAATAATAATGAATTTTATTCACGTTTTTCGCATTTTCGTAAATTAGTTAAAACAAATTTGATTATAGATAGAGCCGTTTGGATAAACTCGATATAAAATAGTATCAAAAGCAAACCCAAGAATTTTTTGGAGATTTGCTAAAAATAATCGTGTGAATAAAGTATCACCGTAAAACTTGGAAATTAATGGCAAGATTATAGCAGATCCTGTATTAATTGCAAATGAGTTTGGGAGCTACTTTCATTCCGTGTATAATCCACCGTACCTGTCTTATCCCTCCGCGTTATTGAAACCAGCGCGCCCTTGTATCCTTGCCCCATTACACCCTTGGGTGTTGCTAATAATATCAACAAATGGAGTTCTTCTAGATGTGCTGGGACAGATGGAATTCCAGGCTTTCTTGTTAAAGGCTGTGCCAGCATTTTCAGCCCTTTGATAGCCTATATCTTTAACATTGGCCTGTCAAATGAAACTTTTCCTCTTACACGGAAACAATCTGGTGTCATAGCTATTTAAAAAGGGGGGGGGGGGAGAACAAATGTTTGTAATTACAGACCAATATTTCTCTATTAAAAACTTTCTCGAAAGTATTCGAGAAAATAAAACATGAGCATATTTTTCACCACCTAAAGAACACACTTTCAGATAATCAACATGACTTTATAAAAAATAAATATACTGCCACAAATGTAGTATAATTTCTTGGGCATGTTGCCCCTCAAATCTCCGCCCAAGGTCAGGTTGATGCTATTTATTTTGACCAAAGTAAGGCATTTATTATGTCAGTATAGTATTATTCTCTGTAAACTTAGTAATTTTGGCCTTTCTCCCTCATATTATGTAAATTGGTTCAGCAGTTATTTTCATGAAAAATCATTCACTATTAAAATTGATTCTCACAAATCCAACCCATTTCTAGCCCCTTGTGGATACCACAGTGGTTCTAATTTAGCTCCTCTTCTCTTTAATGTGTTTAATAAATCTAAGACCAAATCTATATCTTCTAATAGGAAAACTAATCCTTTCATTTTTACCTATAAACTGGGCAATGAAAACATATATTCCATTCACGGTAGGAATTACTCTCTGAAAGGTCTTTTTTCCTACCAATACCCTACTATACAGTAGATTTATGGTAGGGAAAAAGGCCTTTCAGAAGTCAATTCCTACCGTGAATGGAATATAGTTCGCAGCACCCTTTATATTAATTATCTTGGTGTTCTCCTGAAATTACTTGGACTTATTGAATTTATTACTTCATCATTTAATAAAGTTGACTGTTTTTTATGTCTGTACTACGCCCTGGTTAGATCTAAGTTAGAATATGCAAGTGTTGCTTGGAATTCCATCACCTTGACTGATTCCCTTAGGTTAGAAAACGTCCAAAGAGAGTTGTCGCTGTGTACTATGATAAAATATTTACTACCAGATTTATTATNTACTTAATACCGATACAAAATATTTCAATATTAATGTATAACCATTACTTACGTCACATAAACCCGAATACTAGGTCAAATTTTTTTGTTTTTATTAATTTAAAAATAACCCAATGAATTTGTCCTCATTTTACTTTTCATTATTATAATTATTACTATTATTAGCCTTTTACCATTACTAGCCTATTATTATTATTATTATTATTATTATGATTATGACAGAATTCAAAACCTCTTGGGGCTCCAAACTCTCTTCTCGCGTGGACTTTATTGTGATGCCCTTTTTGCTATTGATATCTTCAATAGCAAAGTTCCTTGCTAGTTTGCCCTTGATCATGTGGTGTTCATATCCCTTCTCGGGCCTATCTTAATCCAAAATGGTTTTCTCTCAACAACTGTTACAATGGTATCCCTATAGGCCATTGTATCACAGTGAAAGAAACGCCAAACTCTGAGAGTTGTTCAAGGAACTCCCTTTCAGTCATTTATCCTGTAGAGGTTCGGCCTCCAATATTTCATTGGCAGTATTCTGGTTTATTTGTTTGCTTGTAATTACTGTTTTTTTAGATACTTATGTTTTACTACTCTCACGTTATTTATTATTTTTCACATCTATCATTAATAAGTATGTCCTATTTTCTTGTAGTTATTCATCAGTATGTATCATTGTTATTCTACGTGTTTGTAAATTACCTGCTGGCCTGTATTAGGCCTCACGACTCTTGGTCAGCACTACAATAAACGAGATTGAACTTATTTAGCACGCTTTAGTAACCGTTCCGGTTACTCTAGTGGAATAAGGATGAGGAAGGTGGGGCCCCAAAAATTACGTTGGCCCAGGCCCCCTGAGCTCTCTGAGCGGCCCTCTTTGTTACTTGTCAAGTGACCGCTCGCGCACAGCACCCACGATCGTATGTTAGGTAAGGTAAGTTAAATGAACCTTGGGCTTCGGTGAAACTTTCCGTCGTCAGTTCGGTCGGACACTATTGCCTGTTCTATAGACAACAGGGCCAAATCATTTAATCTGTTTATACTCATGGATGTTTCTTAATAGGATTTGATTACTGGCCTTCCATTGTTTTTAATTTCGAACTTTTCTTCTAATGATAGAGAACCAGAATTAATTTTTTTTAAATATAGGAAACGTTGATTATTCACTGAAGTAATCGAAAACGCGCCACACTTTAAACAAATCAACGACTTTCTTTATCTATGAGCCAGCCGGCCGACTGCCGCTGGTAGAAGACCACACTTTAGCTCAGCCCCAAAAATTTGACACGGTCAAAGAAAGTGACGTCAGGTTGTCATGGCAACCACTCTGTGACGCATGCAAAGCTCGGGGGCGTTTCTGAAAAAGCCCAACACAGAGCTTGTTAACATACAAGCACTTTATATCAGACGCTGGAGCGATTATGGTTTTGATCATTTCCTCAATAAAATAGGGGAACAAATATAACGATGTTTTTAAATTGATTTGTGTTTTTCACTATCTAATGAAAAAATATGAAAAAATTGGTAAGGATTTGAAAATATGTAGTTTAGTCTAGTCTAAGCTAGTTTAAGTTAATGCAACCTGAACTGTGTATACCTGCACGCGCAGTAACGTACCAACTCTCCCTAGTTGTGTTACACATAAATATATATCCAAACACTCTACTGTTTGTACAGTACATTTAAAATTAGACTAGGACTTATTTAGACAAAGAAAAAAAGAGTTTAAATTATTCGTCGAATAAGGAATTAAAAATTAATAAATGCATTTATTAAAATGCATATAATAGAGGAATAAAAGGGGCAGGGCCGTGCGGTAGATTTTCTCAGTATGATGCAAGTCCTCGAAATGCCGCTCCTTAAATGTTTTTTTCCTTTAAAATAACCTTAGATTGTGATTTTTTTTAAAGGCACAAAATATACGAATACTATTTTTATTTTGAAAATATAAACTAGTTTAAAATAATGATACCAACTACAACAATCTAGTATAGTTTACCCTTCTAACTTTAACAAATTCGTTAGTTAGGGCTGTGTAGAGTGGCAGCCAATGTAGATTCAATAGAAATTAATAACCGATTTCTAAGTTTTGTTTGGCTATTGAACTTCTTAAGTAGCGTTTTATTAATTTTAATTTGGTAAAAATAAAGCAATAAATAACGAACGCAAAAGTAGGCAAATGCAAATATTTCCTAAATAACTCTCTCTCTCTCTCTCTCTATTTCCCACAGGCACACGTTCCACAAAAGAGATATTCCCACTCCATGCAGATGATACCTTTTAATTCGAGTCCCTATGGTCATAACATAATCATTTTCACTATAGTAAGTAACTACAATTGCTGTAAAAAAACAATAATTCTCTTACCTGATCTACTATTTAAACACACAAACTGAATTAGTATAAATGCAAAAATATTATACCAATACCGATATATTATATGTCTGATTTACTGATTTAAACACAGCACAGCCACTTGACATTTCTCGAGACAAACAACATTAAAACCAAATATTGTCAATAGTTGTAAGCTCAAAGCAGAACTATCAACACGTAACACGTGCTATTGTATTTTGTGGTAATTGCCACCTTAGCTTTTAGGAGCGGCCGCGCGGTGTATTACAAAAATATCTTCGCGCTGTCAGATCAAAAGTTTTTCGGCAAGCGCTCGCCAACAATACACCTGCACCAGAAACCGAAAGCAAAGGGTACCTAAAGCGCTTAGGCAGAGGCGTGTGATAAATCATATATCGTATACAAAATACATCAATATCGGAATAACATAGACCAGTATAGAAAAGCGTTGCGTAAAGAATTTTAATTATTGAATGTTTCTTTGATTTCGCTGCTTATGTCACCCCGTTACGATGCCGCCTCTCTGTATCATAGCATGGCATGGCCCTGAAAGGGGTTCGACTACCGGAGCACTCAGACACATTCCAGACGTCCAGATCCCTATAAGATAGAAAACTTACATTTTAAAAACAAATCGCGGAAATATGGGATTAACTATTTTCAAGGATGCTACACGTAAAATATCTCAGATTTGATGTCAAAGTGAATGGTTATAAACATGAATTAAGTCTCCCTCAGAAAAAATAAAGTATTTTTTAAATAGTTTACAACAAAACCTTTTAAGATAGTTGAGGATTGTTTTAGTGGTTTGGAAGCTAGAACTGACATTTACCATAAGAAATACAGCAGTGTGAGGGTCACAACAGAACATTCTGAGATAGTTGAGGATTGTTTTAGTGGGTTGGAGGCTTCAAAACTGACATTACCTTGAGAAATACAGCACTGTGAAGGGCATAATTAGAACGCTTTGAGACCAAATTTTCAGGTGATTGAATCGAAACATATATATAATATATGCATTTATAGCACATTATAATGTAAGATATAAAAAACAGATCACTTAGGATTAATGATTGTTAATTCAAACATCACTAATAATGCCTCATTAAAAGTTTTTCGGAATAGTGCTGATTATTTTGGATATGGAGTGTTACGTAATAATTTTGATTTACAAAATAGAGCCGTAGTAGAAAAGTGACATAAGTATTATATTTCTGTTTCAGGAAGACAATTAACACAACTTAGATGTTAACAGAATAATGGATTCACATTCCGTTCTGGATGCTTTGTCTAAGGAGAGAAACATTTCTCTAGAAGAAATGTACATCTCATATCCCAGAAGTGCAACTATACTGGCCGCTGCATGCGCCGTTATCTTCAGCGTAGTAGGCGTGACTGGTGAGTGTTTTGCTACTAGAATTGCCAACCTAGTATACTAAGGTAATTACTGTCACGCCGACACAAGTTGGCTGCCATCTTCATCTGTGTTAGTTGCCTCACTGACAGATGCATGCGTATTTTAATTATAACCTTGTAACCAGTGGTGGTTTCAAACAAAATATTTGGAGGAGCACAAATTCCTGCACATACCAATAATTGGTTGAAATTTATATGCGTCATATAAATACAAAGTATCCGCTCCAGGCTTAAAATACATATACATTCATATAAACTTTGGTTTAAACATTTATAACAATCTGTCGATACCAGTGTTAATAAATCCTGCGTTCATGATAGGATCCCATTAGGTTAAAGCAGTCGACTTGTACTACTGTTATGTATGAAACTAAAGGAAAATAAATAGAAGGTAAATTGAAATGACAGAAGCAGTCAGGACAGGGAAGTGCTTAAAAAACTACTTTATGAAACTAGTACTTAATAATTATTTTTCAAACAAATAAAGACAAAAGAAAGTTTTCTGAATATAAGCTAAATGCTGGTTTAAATAAAAATTGATTCTACCATTTCCAATCAGTCAATTTTCACACAGCTTCCATTGGAACCTGGACCAGTCGTTCACTTCACTCCTTTTATATTGACAGTATAGCAAGGTACACAATCTTTTACTCGTAATTTTCGATCTCAAGTAAGTTTCAGCCCTTTTCATGGCTGAAACTATTCATTCACAAGCTGCTGAGGAAACAGGTATCGTTAACAATAGCGTTAGAAGTAAGGAGAAGTGAGGAAAAAACTACTTCCATTTTCTTTAGGTCATTAAAAAACGTCTTTGAGTGATTGTCTTCTTTATTGGCTAAATTGTTCTTGGCTAAACATACTTAGGAATGAAACTTCTTTAAGAGCGGTTAAAATCCTTTGTTCTTTTCACCAAGCAGATTTTATTGATCTTTTTATGTATTAACATTTCCCTGCCAGGGTGATAAGCACTTCTTACATCACTTACAAAGTCATTCCTAGCTAATCTACGTCCCAATTCATCAACCACGTTATAAATTATCTCAAGTAGATTATATTTACCATTTACACAATGGGCGTGTTGTGCCCCCTTGTTTCACCTGGTAAGGCTGATGTTATAATATAATCATGTATCAATTGGTGAGACGGTTCTCTTATCCTAAATTTTGATTCATCTGGTGCTTTTTCACAGGATGCCATCTATAAAAAATGAAAGTAATCATTTTATCGTTTTTCTTTTTTGTTAAGTTATTACTGTGTTTATTACTCTTTGAGCTGCCCCAAAATCCACAAATGTTTGCTGAAGTAGTATGGATGCCCCATTTGATAGTTCCAAAATCTCTGAAAATATTTTCAAAATAAGTTCAATATTGAAATTACAAAACTGGTTTACTAGTCCCCTGGCCTCTGCTGCTTCTTTATTGCTAGACGATTTGGACCAATCTTCTAGGGCTGGTTTAGTTGAAGCACAACTTTTTCAAAGTAAATATCCCCCTTGTATTTGTATAATCCACATATATCGCTTTGAAGAGATATTCTAAATTCTTGCTCTCCAAGATAAACATCCTTTTGGGTGTCAATACACTTTTGATGACGCAAAACAGACACAGATTGAAAGGCAGAAATAGCCTTTAATAAACCACATGTTTCACCTACAATGTCTACGCTTTACGATACATACACCAAAACAATTTAAACATTGTGCATAAACAATGTACACAAGGATATAAACATTGGTCGAAATTGTTATATAGTTTATTAAATAAAGACAAAACAGTTCAGCATCATATAATACACGTTTAATGTACAGCATAGAATCACTTGACAGAATGCTCCTTGTCGAGGTCACAGAACATTATAATAAAGTAATGTTGGTTCATTGTTACCAACTGTCACATAACAATTATCTTACATATTCCCTTTATAGACAGGTAGAATAATAATAATAATAAAATAACATAGTCTTATTTTATACATTAAAAACAACTAATTTGCAATCAATACTATAAAATTAATACCAAATACAAAACAAGCTGTTATGAAAAGATTAAACAGTACAACATACATAATTAAACCCAATTTACAAGTTTAAGGGGCAGTTTTTTTTAGGAGGACGCACCAGTCTTCCCGACTTAGTAGTGACAGCTTTATCACCCTTATAAGGCTCATTTGAAGCACTAGGCTCTAGACAATACTGTGTTGACTCTTGAATATATTAATCTTGTTACTGGAGTTAGCACTACTATTGTCACAAACATCCTGGTGTTGTTCATTATTCCCATTTTGTATAAATGTTTTATATGTATTCTAAATAACATTGGTACTGTCAATTATCAGAGTTCTTGATTGTGACTTATTTTTATTACTTAACTTCTAGATAATTTTTTTAGCTGTAATTTTCTTAAACAAAACTTTAAAATAAATTTTAAGATCAAGAAGACATTTGTCGGGTTTGTTATAATATTTTGACATTCAGTTGTTTCACTTAGTTATCCAGTCATTATAATAATTTGTATTAACTAACTTGGGTATCAATTTGGTTTCAACAATAGGTAGTGTTCTACGTAACTGTCTAGACATTAGCAATTGAGAGGGTGAAATGAGACTATCATTTGGAGTAGTTAAATATTTTATTATTTATTTATTTATTCTGTGTTTACAGGCCCGGTATCTTACAAACATTAAATCCGGGCCGTTTTTACACATAATTTCCCTGAAGTGCCTGGGATTTTACTCTTGAGTCCGCCAAGCACCCACCAGAGGTGGGCATCCCCATATACACCACCTGGGGAGACAAGCTATCGAGTTGATGCCCCGCCTACTTTCTAGCCACCACACTTCCGTTTTCACCCTTCCTTCCACCCTTGGCAGTTTAATTTCCTAATCTACCCCCTACCTAGTTCCCCCCGTCCCTAATTTAGCTATTTTAACAACTAAACTAAGCTAAACTAATCCAATTCAACTATTCTATTCTCATTCCTGCCGGGAAAATCCATGGCCCCGACGGTAACAGAGGGCTGCAGGGCAGCCGCCTTTCTTCATATTGACTCTGAGAGCCCATCAACCACAATCCACCTGCCTTGTTTCCAAGGTGGTGGACCATATGGTGAGGGAACCCCTCAGAGTTCATATTTACTCCACTAACATTTGTTCATACGACTGGAAAACTGTCCTTAAGATCACAAGGGCATCCCCTGTTTTCCTCCGGACACTCATTCGTACTGGAATCCAGTTCCCAGGGCGCGTGCTTGCTCCTCTCGGCAACTAATTTTTTTTTATCCCGGCAAGGATTGTTACAGCTTATCCCCCTTTAACAATCCTTTTTTCTCTACTCACTCCCCACTGAGACTGTACTAGTTTCCGTGTCAGTCTCACCCTCCGTGTCGCTGTCATCTTCTTTGTCATTGTAATTGTCATTGTCGTCATCCCGTCTTATTCGTACCTGTGCCTCTTTGAGTCTATCTATGTAGGCAGTCTTTGCTATATCTGACGCTTCCAGTGCAATATGGTTAAGAATTACCAATAGATTGGTTCCCTCAGTACTTCACCTACTAATCTTCCCTGGATCTCTCTCTGGTAGTTCCTTCTTGCTTCTAGCATAAGGACGCACTCAAGAACCACATGTTCAGGGGTTCTCTCCTCACCACATTCACAATTCCCCGACTCTATTAGTACCAGCTTCCTTAGAGATACCGGGTACGGTCCCTTCCCCGTGATGAAGTGGACCAGACCCCGAGATGGCTGGAGGTGTTTATTATCTAGTCTCTCAACCACATTAGAGACAAATTTATAAATCCTTCTACCTGCCCCAATTCTCTCCCAGCGTCTCTGCCACTCCTCCAATAGGGCTATTTCCATCTCTCCAGATGTTGTCACATCGGGTGTGGTGAGGAGTCTCACCTTATCCATGTTTCTCTTTTTTTATCCAGTACGCCACCCCTATCTTTCTTATAAGGAGGTCCAATGGCCATACACCTAGGACCACACTCAATTCATCAGTTACTACAGTCCGGTAGGCTCCCACCAGCCCCAGTAATATGTTCCTCTGTAGACCTTGAATCACCTTAGCTGGAACGACATTGGTTAGTCTGTGAGCCCAGATGCACGCCCCATAGCTCACAATTGAGAGAAGGATTGTCTGATGGTATGTACTTATTATCCATATAGGCAGATAAAACCTCCTCTGTCCCATGCTTATAATTTTATTCATCACCGACAGAGCTTTCTCCATCACTTGCTCCATGTGCGCCGTGAAGTTTCTGTTCTCGTCAGGGGTCACTCCCAGGTATCTGAATGTATGGCTTCTTATTATAAATTTCCTACCTACCTTCATGGTCGGATCCCTAGCCAATCTACCCTTGAACAGCATGAAGGTCGTCTTCGCCGGTGCCATTTTTAACTTGACACTTTTACACCAGGTATCAAGTTCTTCAAGCACCTGGTTAATTTTTTCCTCTAAGTTCCTTCTAGAGTACCCTTCTATTACTATTAAAAGGTCGTCTGCGAAGGTGACCACACCCCTCGTCTCTGGTATCCCCTCCAACAAGTACAACACTGGTTTCAGGCTGACATCCCAAATGATCGGGCCACATACTGAACCTTGGGGACATCCCTTCGTCAATAGCTTCTGAACCATATTTCCTGGACATCTCAGAGTGGAGTATCTGTTACGATAGTAATCCTTAAAACTCCTATACAGCTGTCCCAGAAACTGAATCTCTCTTAATCTATCAAACATCACCGGCTACCAGAGGTTGTCAAAAGCACCTGAGATGTCCACGAATATTCCTACGACGTATTTACCGGTTGCCGAGTAAATCAGTTCCATTGCTCTGCATATTGCGTCCTCTGTCGACCTGCCTCTTTGGAAGCCATATTGCTGCTGATGCATTCCCATGACGGCTCTATGTCTCAGTAGTCTTTCTCACAGTATCTTCTCCTGCAACTTCCCCGCTGTGTTCACCAGTCAGATGGGTCTGTATGACTTCGGAATCAGCGGGTCTTTAGCCTTCCCTTGCTTAGCACGATTACCTTGCTCTGCTTCCAGATGTTCGGGATTCTGCCTTGAGCGAGGCATTCGTTTAACAGCCCTGCAAGGAAAGGAGCAATAAGGTCAGTCGTCTTCTTCAGCACCTCGACCTTTATCCCGTCTGGTCCAGGCGCCTTTTTCTTACCCATCAGAGCAATGTTCCTAATTACCCCCTCCCGACTAACAGGTTCCACCTCTTCCTCGTTTACATACTCATCATTCTCCATCCTCTCTCTCAACCTTCAGTGCTCTTCAATAGCTTATGTCACCTCATCATCTAGTAGCAATGTCTCCATTAGAAGAACCGCATATTCCTCCCAGATGGTCGTGGTACTTCCATCATTCTTAGATAGTGTGGCTATCATGGCTGGGGGCCGTAATTTCCCGGAGGATATCTTGAACGGCGCCCCCCTAGGTCACCTCTGTTGCTCCTCCTGAACATACTTCTCCCAACTTTTCTTCTTCTCTTGAAACAACCCATCCTTAAACTCCCTCTTCTTATCCCTGTAGATATTTAACAGCACTGCCCTACCAGCTAGGTCCAGACACCTCTGATATCTCTTACGCGTTCTCCTTGCCCTTCTTTGAAGACTCTGCAGTCTGTCATTCCATGGCTTATTAACAACCTTGGTATCACCTTCAACCACAGGTATCGACTTCCTCATTGCATCCTGCAGAGTCCACATTAGCTGTTTGGCCTTCATGCTGACATTGTCACCTTGTTCCACTGGACTGGACAGTGTCAGTTCACCCCTCATTTTCTCCCAAATAGCTTTACTCATGTTGTATCTCCTTCTATTTCCTTCCCCATTTCCATCCACAAGCCTCCCCACGGCAAAGTCAAAGACGATCAGGTTATGATCACTAACCGTGACGTTGTCCACAACCTTCCAACCTTCCATCATGTCCATGGACTCGGCGTTACACAAAGTGACGTCAATGTTGAAAGAAGCCCCAGCTCTCTTCTGATATGTAGATGGATTATTCAGCTGATTTGAAACCTCGACCCCATGACCATAGATGAACTCCTCCAAAGCACGGCCCCTTATATCTCAAAAATATCTTTAAATTTGTTTTCAAATACCTGGGACTTTGCTCCTAGATTAATATTATTTGGTAATGACTGATTAGGCTCTGTTTGACTCTCAGATATATTTGCAAAAGTACCACTATTAATTCTCTTAACTAATTTAAGTTCCGCGCAAGTTTTTAAGATCTAGAATTGTATTACAATCAATCTCAATGATATGGAATTGTATAACAATTTCCTTGTCTTTGATTTGGCAATTTAAATCAACTTCACCTCCTACATGAAGTAATTCTTTACTAAATGTCAGGACACGAGTAAACGTAAAGTTTATTTTATTTTCTGATAAATTTAGACTTCTGTAAGTGTTTAAACCCATTACATTATTATGAGCTCCTGTGTTCAGAATACAAGAAAGACTTCTTCCCTCTATTATAATAGTTATGTCCCATGTTAGTGTATTTACATTTGTGATATTTTCCCGAATAAATAATGAACCTAGAAATAGGTCATTGGACTGAAGTGATAATCATTTAACTGAAGATTTATTTTTAAAGCATAACTTTGCATAGTGACCAATTTTATTACAAAAATGACACTTTAACCTTGCTGCTGGACATTTGTAGCGGTGTTTCTGATCACACCAAATGCATTTAGACCGTCTTGGACTTGAAGAACCGCCTTGAAGAGTTTCCTCGGAGGATTAGACTTCTACCTTGAAATTGACCCAGTGACCTGTTCAGTTGAACCTTTTCCAGTGTTCCCACAAAATCTTGATTTTCTGATGAGTTACCTGAAGTAAGCTGTGACGTCTGAAGTTTGGACATTTTCATTGTTTCGGCAAGCTGGATTGCTTTATCTAAAGTAATTTGACCCTCTTTGATTAGGCGTTGTTTTATGTCATTGTAAGAGTAGCTGAGACGACAAGTGAAAATATCTTTCACTAAACTTTCTCGTAAATCACCAAATTCACACGAAAGACTGAGATTTGTTAAAGCTGTGACAAAGTCTTCTAGTGTTTCATTTTCTTGCTGACGACGAGTGAAAAATTTGTGACGTTCAAATGAAATATTGGCCTTTGGTGTGAAATATTCATTAAACCTTTGGACTAGTTCATTATATTTCACTTGGTCAATGTCTAGGTCGAAAGAATACACACTTTGTTAGCATCTGGGCCTAGGTGGTATAACAGTAAAACGACCTTACACGAGTCATTTTCTTTTTCCAGACTTGTGGCTCATAGAAATATGGTTAACTGCGTTGACCACATTTTTCACATATAAGACAAATTCTGACTTTTTAAGTCAATTGGCTGAATCGCCAACGTACCTGCTAATTTGGGTGACCTTGTGGCATCGGCCATTCTATAGTTTTAAATTATTCAACAACGAACTCGAACTGACTATTTATTTAATAACTGAGAGATAGTTAATTCTCTTCCACTCTTGACTTCTTAGCTTCTGACACCATGTTATATAGTTTATTAAATACATACAAACAAAGTAGTTAAGCATCATATCATAAACATTTAATGTACAGCATGAAATCTCTTGACAGAATGCTCCTTGTCGAGGTTATGGAACATTATCATAAACTAAAGTAATGTAAGCTCAGTGTTACCAACTCTCACATAACAATTATCTCACAGAAATAAGTTTGGGACTCCTTTAATGCAGCCTGACATCACTGATACATATTACATGACCATCGGCTGAAATTCACTGGAATCACATAACATACCTATTAAACAATAATAGACTAGCACCTTTCTGTACATAATGCTATTATATAAATCATCTAAATTAAAATGGCTTTGATTGTAATTTAAGATATTGTGTTATATTTTAGGGGCCCAGGCACGGTCTAGAACACCACTGTTGGTAACAAGACTTGTAAATGTGTATCAGTGATGTAGTTGTGTGGATAGTGGAAACTATGTCACTTATAATGGGGGTCTTCGAATGGCGTACCCTACTGGTATATTGCCCCTTGTCAGGGATGGAAACGTTCCATTTATAGTTTCAATATCCTCCAAACCTTCAACTCTCGCTTAACCCCTCATCAGACGTTTTAGGAATAAAATGTGTAGCATGTATTTACAATATTAAGCGCTAAATTGCACTAATAGTTTGTTTGTGTGTGTCTTTATATAATACTTTAATGGATAGAAAATATTGTATATACATATTATGTATCCAACATTAAAAAAACTATATCTTAAACTCAGAATAAAGGGAAGCAGAGTTGTTATAAATATTAATACTTTAAGTAAATAGGTGTAAGGATATTACAGTTCAAGCTGGACAGTCAATTCGAATCAAAGGAAATGAAACAATGAAAATTTTTTGCAAATTACACATGACAAACTATTTGTTTTATTACTCAAATTGTATTGTTAAACCAAAGTTAATAATTTAAAATAAAATTAAATTGCCATTTAATAAATAAAAACTTTCATGTTAGACTAGAATGCCGATGACAAAGAGATCGGGGCTCTAATCCCGGTCGGATGTACTGAGGCTGTTTTCCCAACATGGTTTTCCACTCTCCCTCCACGTACATTCTGTTGCACTTCCTCTAAATTCAATCTTCCACGTCCATATCTCATTAGCGTACAGTAATTAGTATGTGAACCGGTAGTGGGACGTGTTTCCAGCCACATTCGTCCACAGCCATAGCTCTTATGGTTGGAAGACCTTCTCAGAACCTGGTTGGTTGGTTGTTTTTAAATACTCCGTTTTTAATTACCAGCATACAAGGAAATCACAAATGGTCACTGTGCTTGATGGTCTGACTGATGGAAACTAGATATTATAATTAAGTCAAAAATATCTTTTTACTCACCTTCCATACTATATATATATATATAGGCTACACATATTTTAATCCCCTATTTAGGTGTAAATCCTAAACTTGGTTTTACTTAATAATAACGATTCAATTTTGTTACAGTTATTATTAGAGAGGGGGGTTTGTGGAGTTAAATAACAATATTAGTTTTACAGTATTAATGTTCTTGTATATTTACTAGA
>CABFOW010008439.1:8010-18034 GCA_902141385.1 Timema californicum | reverse complement strand
GTCTTCAGGACCAGACCTCCCGTTGATGCGTGACGAGTCGAGCCAGGGGTCCGATTATGAGTCTGAAGGATTTCGGACAGTAAGACCTCACCGAAAAAGAGAAGGCCGGCAACACCAAGTATTTGCTGGGGGGCAATCCTAACCATTTAGGCGGCAGCTCTGGTGATGAGAGCGAGGTCAGTGGTGGCCCGGTCAAGGGTGTGCTAGCGCTGGGTAAAGGTGGGAAGCGGCGGAAACCTACGGTAACAATGCAAGCCATGCCTCACCCCAGCCTGGTACTAGTTTCTCTGGGCTGGCTGGCAGAGCAAAGGGGAAGATCCATCCTATCATATTGTGTGATGTTGAGGACTACTCCAAGGTAGCGAGGGTCATCCGGTCCAAGGTACAAGAGCATGTGGAGGTGGTCAGGCAGCCGGGGGACCAAATACGCCTCCAGTGTGGATTGGAGGAAAAGTACTGCGCCCTCCAGACGTTCTTGCCGAGCTTGGGGATCCAGCATTGGTCCTACGAGCTGGGACAGGAGCGACTGGACTCCTGACACGGACAAAACCTTTTGCGACATCCAGGAAGAGCTAGTGGAAATGGGCTTCCCCTTGAAATCCATCACACCGATGCTCTCCCAATGGAAGTGGGATCAGAGGACCAGAGAAAGGCAGTGGTTGCCGAACTTCGTTGTCTCTCTGACGCCCGGGGAGCACACCGCAAGGCTGTACTCCATATCAGTCCTGTTTGGGCTCCGCGTCAGGGTGGAGAAGTACAAGTCTCCAGGCAGCCCGGTTTAGTGTAAGAACTGTTTCCGGTTTGATCACTTGTGGAGGGATTGCTGCGTTAATCCTAGGTGTGGGTTCTGGGGTGGTGACCACGAGAGGGTGGGTTCCCGGAATAGAGACGATCTCCCCCGAAGTGCCTGCACTGCTCATTTCTCGGCGTGGCGGGGCTGTATCACGTACAAGTCCTTGCGGGCGGTAGGGAATGTTTGTGTCTCCAAGGCTCAATAAGGGAGGGCGGATGGGCTTAATCGAAGGCCAGAAGGCCTCGGGGCACGTTGCGGGATGGAGGGCGACAGTGACTCCAACACCAAAGCCACTGGTTCAATCTTTCACCATTGTCCTGTTAAAGAAACCAACGTCTCCACCTCAGACCAAGGCACCTGCCAAAGCCACCATACCTGAACCGGTATCATCCGGTTCTACCCTCTCAGTCGAGGGCCCGCCCGAGACTGCTCCTCTCCCTATCGTAACTCCCACCTCTACCCCGCCCCTTGAAACCTGCCAACACTTTCTTACCACTCCCAGCTCCTACACGTGCTACCCCTGTTACTCCCACACCTGACAGGCTTCCCACACCCGAGGATGATACAGCAAAGCTCAAAATTTGCATTGAGCTGCTCAAGTATATTTCGGGACTGGACACACGGTAATTTTCATCGAGACTCTTAAGTAATTCCTAGAGTCTCCGAGGAGTAAACGTGGCCACTTGGTCATGGAGCACATTATCCTATATCTGGTCTCTCATGGTAGTACACCCGAATAGAGGACTACCAGTGCTGAAGGAGCTCACGTTCGCACCATGGATCGCCAACGGAGTTGCGTGGAAGAAGGATGAGCTAAAAGTTTCCTGGCAATGCATCGTGCCGATGTAATGTTGTTGGGAGAAACCCACTTACGCTCCGCAATGAGGTTCACTTTAACAGAGTGTATCCGCCATCGTAGTGAACGAGTGGGGGATTTGGGAAGGGGCGGGACGGCGTTCCTGGTCCGGAGGAGCCTTGACCATCACGTTATCTCACTTTCTCCCCTCCAACACATGGAAGCATCGGCTATCCAACTGGTGACCTCGACCGTCTCAGTGCGTCTCATTTCCATATACTTATCTCCCTACAACCGGTTCGACCAGGCTACGAGGGCTGACATATTGGTGCTGCTTCGAGATACCACGCCTGTTTTAATCGGTGGTGACTTCAACGCTAAGCACCCTTCATGGGGCTCTAGGGCTATGTTCGCTCGTGGCGGATTGCTCCGTGACGTCATAGATCTACACGACCTGGTTGCGTCCGGCCCTCCCACCCCTAACCACTTTCCTCTCAATCCCATTGGTTTCTTAGACGTCGTAGACTTCGTTGTCTACAAAGGGTTCAGAAGGTTGTTAGTGCTGAAGTCTTTAGCTGAGTTAGACTCGGATCACAACCCTGTTCTTGTGAACCGTGGGACGCGCGGTGTCCTTCATAGACCCCCCGAAAAACTAGACGTAAAGCCCACTAACTCGGATAGGTTTACGAATGTGTTAAGAGGGAGGTTGGGACCAAACCTTACATTTCGAACATCAGCAGAAATCGATCGCTGTGTGGAGCTCATAACTCCCGCCATCAAAAGGTCGCTCGAAACTTCGACGCTGAGGCACCGTCCTAAGAGGTCGCCACAGGCTTCTCTGCCCCTTCTATCCTAAGGGACGTCCGGGAGAAAAATCTGCTGAGGAAGGCATAGCAAATCTCGAGGGACCTGGTATACAAAGTCAACTGTAGCCGCAAAGTCCATGTGGGTCGGGAGATGGTCCTATAATACCGGAACAGTGTCAGGGAGGACAATATTGAGAGCCTGTGCGTGCAGGACAGGTCTCTGTGGAAAATGACGAGGAACTTGATGCGCGTCCCCGCACCAAAGCCGCCTATTGTGTGTCACAACAGGGTGGCCAACTCCTACCAGGAGAAGGCCGATGCTCTCGCTGAACACCTAGAGGCGCAATTTGTACCGACTGACAACCCGTCAGACCCGGTGTATGTTGCGCACGTGGCTCAGGTCATTGGTGTGGTCTTGTACAGACCCTTGGATGAACCTGAACCCACGGAGGTGACAAAAATGTCGCGGGCGATAACCGCTCTAAGACTAAACAAGGCCCCCGGACCCGACGGTTTCAATAACGCGGTTCTTAGAAAAGTGACCTAGGAGGCGATTATCTTCCTCGTGGAGTTATTCAACGCCGTCCTGTTCCTGAGTCACTTCCTCGAGATCTGGTAGCACGCCAACGTCCTCTATTTTCCTAAACCGGGTAAGGACCCAGTCCTAGCCTTGTCCTACCGACCGATCAGCTTGCTTGACTGTCTGGGCAAGTTGTTCGAGAGGCTACTACTGACGAGACTTACCCGACATGTTCACGAGGTGGGCATCTTGGTGGATGAGCAGTTCGGCTTTCGGGTGGGACACGCTACGTCTTACCAACTCGTTCGGCTCGTGGATCAGGTCATGGGAAACATCAACATCAACAGGCTGACTGGTGCTATCTTTCTCGACGGCCTTCGACCGTGTTTTGCACAAAAGTTTCCTTTTAAAACTCCTCTCCCTTAACCCGCCCTTCTACCTATTTATGGTTGTTAAATCTTATCTCATCCGCACCTTCTCCACTACCTAAGGGAACGCCAACTCTCAAGTCAGAAACATCCGGGCTGGAATGCCGCAGGGTTCCATCGTGTGCCCAGTGCGCTTCAGTCTGTATGTGAACGACATTCCAAAATCCCCAGACACCAAGTTGGCATTGTATGCGGACGACACAGCTCTAGTACGGAGTCGTGGTGAGGGTAGCTGGTGGAGAGGCGTCTCTAGACGCACCTGACGCAGTTGGAATGGTGGCTGACTACCTGAAGTACAAGAATTAACGTGGAGAAGAGCACAGCTGTGCTTTTCATATGGAAAAGAAAGTTCCACAGGCCGGCCCCACTTCAGCTGTTCGTAGAACAGATCAAATGGGCGGACAGTGTTAAGTACCTGGGACTTACGCTGGACACCAAACTGACCTGGAGACGACACTGTAACGAGAGACTCAACAAGGTGAGGCAAAGGCTGGAAATCCTAGGCTCACTGCTTAACAGGTGTAGCGCCCTGTCTACAAGGAATGGTCTGACGCTGTACAAGCAGTTGCTCCGACCTATCCTCGACTATGCGTGTCCCGCTTGGGGTCACCTGGCGAACAGGTATATGAGGAGAATGCAGGCGCTCCACAGAGTGTGTCTGAGGATAATTGTGGGCACACCTTTGTATATCCGGAATGAGACTCAGCATCGCGACCTGAATACGCCTACCATCAAGGACCTCTTCCGGAGACTGGTGCAGTCCTTCTACGACAAACTTCCCGGTGCCACTAATCCTCTTATTCAGGGACGTAGGATCTACGTTATTGACCCTGGTGGGTGTCATAAATGTCCCAAAGCCCTGCTCGGAAAAGCGAAATGTGTCAACAGTGGTTTGGGAGGCTCTCACACAGCCCCCCATAGAGTAGTGTCTCTCCGCAGGTAACTCTAAAAACCCTTATTCGGTTCCCCAACATACTTTCTGGTTTTCCCCACCAATATTAATAATATGTTGTTTTTTGTTCCAGAACCTCGCGAAACGCGACAACCCGCCTGCCAGATTCCGAAACCACACGGTGTGACCAATTGGTCGGTACGTGTTGGAACTTGCTCTGGTGCTCCCCTTCAGGGCCCATCAGAGCATGCTAATGTGGTGTGATGTGTGATGGTCATAGCCCTTCTACTAATGGTGGGCACTATTAAATGATTTAAACTATCGAATTATGATTCGATAGTTTTCAATCGAATAAATTGGCCAGTCATTCGCGGCTGCTTCTGTGTGTGTCTCATTCAGCCATAACAAAGCTGACTAATCAGAATAATAATAGCCGTTTCTTTCTCACTGGCCTGTGTCATGAAATACAAGCATTTACCAAACATAAACACAGTTAAATTATTAGTTATTTTATATATAATCTCAGCTGTAGCAGCAGTAGACGGTCTAGACTGATATGATACATTTGAAAACATATAGAGCAGTTCGTTGCGGGTGGTCTTATTGGGTGATTTTGTGATTTTTGAGTTCTTGATTTTAAATAAAAAATATTATGTAACTAAAAAAGTTTTTTTATATTACAATTTTAAGTGATATCCTAAATATCAATCTGCTATCATTGTATGCATTTATATATTAGTTGAAAATGATAATATTAGTTATAGTTATGGTGATCATATTATTCAATTAGATAATATCTCTAAATGCTATTTTTACTTTGAAATACATTTTTAATCAATGTTTTAAAAACATGTAAGAAAACAATATATGATAGAACTAATATGATTAATTTTCACAATATTGTGTAATTTATTTGGATACTTATTCACCTAAAATAGTATAATATTATGATAATCATATTGCAATATAATTTCAAATTAGTGATTATTATTATTATTTTAATGGCCCTGTCCCAGTATTACTACTTTGAAGATAAACTTAACAGAGATATGAATTTAAATTAGAGCACAATTCAACTATGAACACTTAAAAAAAAGTTGCCAATTGGCCAAAGAAAAACTTACAACATAAAAGACTGTAAAAACAAATGTTCTACCAGAATAAGAGAAAAGACCTACACTCATCAGGAATAAAATACGTAGGCTAAGCTGTGAATATGTTTGATGTATTATTAATTTTCATTGTGTAGCATATTTGACATCTATAAATATTTATTATTTTTATGGCAAACTAAAGTAAAAACATAAATATATAAAGGTGCCTGAATTCGTGTTTTATTTTTTATCTATGGTGTTTTACGTACTCTTTCTGAACCGTTTAATTATTTTAGTACACGACTTTTACATTAACTAAATTCTAGAACAGACACAACATCCGGCTCCTAACCACTAATTCAACACTGTGAAAGGTGAAACCCACATTTCACCAATAATAAATTTATCAAAAATGCCGGAAATAAAACCCGGGATTCTTAGATTAGTAGGCAGACTCATTACCGACTGAGTTAAAGAGTTGGATAGTTTGATTTTGTGTGGATAAACAATAGATTAGAACAAAACCATAAGGTTGACTAAAATAATAATAATAATAATGGCTCAGAAATGTAAAACGAGGATTGATTTCCAATAGTGGACCTTATAGAAACGAATATTTCGTATCTCTGTAACAAGTAAAACATTCGAAACCGTAATGTTGAAAGGACCAGTGATGCCTGTGCTTGGGTGTGGTCTAACAATAACAAAGAAGAAGTACATTTCTTGCCAGTACTAAAACCTCTGTGGATATTAGATTTCTTTTGTTTTTGTAACCCATACAAACGTTGTTGATATGTTTGTTGGTTGTGTGTGTTTTTTTTGGATAAGAAAAAAGAGTATTGTTTGTGTTTTTATGAAGAACTGGCTATTGTGCATAAATAGGACTATTTTATTGGAGTGTGTACTGTTGTGGAAGATGTTGGTGAGAATAAATAGATTATAATTATTGTTGTGGTGTGAACCAATAGATATTATAATATGTTATTATCCATTATACCCGTTAGTGGCGAGTTCGGGTACCCAGAGGCCCGAGGTTAAGTCCGGGTTNATTCGATAGTGCCCATCACTACCTTCTACAAGGAACGGTCTGACGCTGTACAATCAGTAGCTCAGGCCAATTCTCGACTATGCGGGTCCTCCTCGGGGCCACCTAGCAGATACGTATATGAGGAGGATGCAGGCGTTCCAGAGCAGGTTTCTGAGGATCATTGTGGACGCACCTTGGTACGTCTGGAATGTGACTCTGCATCATGACCTGGATATGCTTACCATCAAGGACCACTTCCGGAAGTTGGCGCTGTCCTTCTACGACCGACTTCCCGGTGCCACCAATTCTCTTATCCAGGGGCTTGGGAATTACGTCATCGACCCTGTAGGGTGCCATCGACGTCCCAAAGCCCTGCTCGGATAAGCGGGAAGTGCCAATAGTGGTTTGGGAGGCTCTCATCCAGCCCCCATAGAGTAGTGTCTCCACAAGTAACTCTAAAAATTCTTATTCGGTTTCCCAATATACTTATTGTTTTCCCTCAAAATATTAATAATATGCTCTTCTTTGTTTCAAAAACTTCGCGAAATGCAAGAACCCGTCTGTTTTAGGATCTGAAACCACACGGTTTGACCAATTGGTTGGTAGTGTTTGAAATTGCTCTCATGTTCCCCATCAGGGTGGATCAAAGCATGCTAATATACGACTGCGTCATAGCCCAGTCGGAGGGTGGCTACCGAACCTGGGTGTGCCATTTGTTTGAAAGAGCTATTAAATTGCCTTATGTTACGAAGGCTTAATATTGTTTTAACCCTCTATCGTCCTACTGCCACCCTACCTCCCACCACGACTCTCGTTGCCGGGACTTCCTCATGTTCCACCGCGACTCACGTTGCCGAGACATCCTTTTGTTCCACTGTGACTCGCGTTTCTGGGACAACCACCCTACCTCCTACCACAACTCACGCTGCTGGTGTGGCAGGATATATTTAGACTTGGGAATTTTTAGGTAGTGGCTCTTTGTCAACGCTGCTTGTCAATACCGCCCTTTTTGTTTGTTTCATCTCTTTGTCAACGCCGCTATGTAGTTCTTAGGAAATCTTTAGACTAGGAAATTTTTAGGTAGTAGTTCTTAGTAGTGTCCCCTACACCTTATCCCACTCATATTGATCTAGTATTGTGATTAGTTGTTATCGCAAACTGTGTCCTGTTGTAAACATCCTTGTCGATTAATGGCGAGAATGGTTGTGCTTCAACATATATACCGTATTTGTGTATAAAGGGTAATATCTGAGTATGAAAAAGTTATAGTACATTTTCGGTATGAATGTACAAGTGGTGTTGGAACTCCGCTTCCATATAACGGTTTTGTCACAATCTTTTACTTTGTATTATCATGTTTTGATGGGTAAACAAGTGTTGACCAGCCTCTTAAAAAGACTTGGGAGACTTTAATTTGTAAATTCAAATTGCTGTGGTGCAACATAAAGCAAAAATGGAATAATAAAATAAGAATGTAATTTACAAATTAAAAATATACCTTTTTTATCTAGAAATTCTTTTCCAGAGAAGTAAAAAACACAATAAATTATGATGTATTTATTTTAGGAGTGTGTTGTAGATCCAGTTGCCTAGGCATCTCGGTTATGGTGAAGTTTATTTAAGTTTTGAATAAGTTACACTATTCTTTCAACCAGCCCTAATTTCAAAGTGAGAATCAGATTTTTGAGGTAGGAATACTATCCTTGTAACCAGCCCCACCTACAAAATGAGAGTCTGATGTGAGAATCAGGAACACTATCCTTGCAACTAGCCCTACCTTCAAATAAGGATGGGTTGTGAAATCACAACCCGCTCCTTTGTCACTGCTCCTCTGACGTCACATTCACAACCTGTTCCTAATAGATGAAAGGAGCTGTTCCTTTCTGTCACTGGTCCACGTATCAAATACACGCTGTAACAGTTCCTGAGTAAACTTGTTCCTCGTATCTCTGTCACAGACAGCGCTGTAACAGGTCCGGAGTAAACTTGTTCCTCGTTTCTTTGTCACAGACAGCGCTGTAACAGGTCCAGACCAGAGCAACATTGTTCCTTTATGCTCCGGAGATATTTTGGAGCATTCGTACAGTAGAGAGGAAGTGGATGGTTTATGTTCTTGTCACAGCGCTGAGATCAGGTCCGGCGCAACCTTACTTATTCTGTAGTACAAACCATTATTTCCACAATAAAAGTACAGTATGTGATGTATTCTCACAATAAATTGTTACGTGATGAGTGACATTGAAGGGACCTGCTTGGTGGAAAAATTATTTAAGGCAAGGGTCAGCAATCTACTGATTGACTGATTTTATCGAGCCCACAAAATATTTAGCAAACAACAATTTACTCAAATGCTAATTACTGATTGGGCAATGTAAAATTGAACTTTTTTACTCTACTTTTTTTTTCAAATTAGCCAAACATAAAAAAACAACATAATATCAAAAAGGATGCCAGCTTCTGGTCTCTGGCTTCACTCTCGCACTAGAATGGACTACAAATGACAGTGAGATTGAGGCTCAATTCCGGTTGGGTGCACTGACGGTGATTTTTCCTAAACGTTTTAAACTCTCATTCCAAACAAATGTGGGTGCACTTCCTCCAGAATCAACCATCTTCATCCCTAACACATTGGCGTAATTAGCATAAATGCATATAGCCCGAACGGGCGGTAGACGCGGTGCTAAAAAAAAACTAGGCTGGGAGTAGGTACGAATACTGTCACTGTGACCAAAAGGAACAGGTCCAGTGGTGGAGCAGTAACAGATTGCTCCTGCTCCACTAAAGGAGCAGTTTTTCCCGTCCCTACCTTCAAAGTGAAAGTTAGGGACACTATCCTTGCAACAAGGCCTACGGTAACCTGGACTCTTCATTAAATAACAGTGAAATGAAACAAGTGAAACCATATTATCATTTTTTTAATTAAATACCACAAAATTGTAGAGTAGTTAATTTACAATTTAAAAACTATTCAATTGTCTAATATGTCATTGTTGTCAACTGAATAATGCAATAGACAGCATATTCCCGAGCGTAGTCGAATATCTAATTTCCCGGTTAATTGGCATTTGGGTGGGCACTTAATAGCAATTGACTTAGTTTTAAGGAGGATACATATACTTTTTAATATTCACTTTTTAATCAGGATTATTTAAAAGTATGTTTTAAACATTTATAGGCCTAGGCCATTGAATAGTTTTGCGGTACATTTGGATATGCTCGTAATTATGGCAATATGTTTAAAATAATTACATTTTATTAGGAAATATTTTTCCCTCAACCAGATTGTTTTATGTTATTTGTAAATACGATGAACAGTTGGCACCATTTTTTTTAAATCTACTTTAATCAACAGCGTTGGTGGTGATCCAATCGACATACTCGGACACACGAACGTATACGTCGGGGAATCCCAGAGCACAAGGACTGCCCCAGGAGACTATGCCGACCACACGGCCGCCGAAAGCCAAAGGGCCGCCACTGTCACCCTGCGAAACAAGGCAAACATCAATTAAGTAACTTAGGGGGGATAACTTTAATAAAGTCCGGTTAAACTTGTTGAATTATTATTATTATTAGCACCGCGTCTTACTACCCGTTCGGGCTACACGCACTTACGCTAATGTGTAATGGTAGGGTGATTGTGAGATGAAATGGAGGACCTACAGTTT
>CABFOW010008438.1:6028-18039 GCA_902141385.1 Timema californicum | reverse complement strand
GGTTTCAAAGGATACAGATGTCTCAGTCCGTGTACCCAAAAATGTAGGTTTCAAAGAATACAGATGTCTCAGTCCGTGTACCAAAAAATGTGGGATTAAAAGGATACAGATGTCTCAGGCCCTTTTACCCAAAGATGCGGGTTTCAAAGGATACAGATGTCTCAGTCCCTGTACCCAAAGATGTGGGTTTCAAAGGATACAGATTTCTCAGTCCGTGTACCCAAATATATAGGTTTCAAAGGATACAGGTGTATCAGGCCCTTTTACCCAAAGATGTGGGTTTCAAAGGATACAGATGTCTCAGTCCGTGTACCCAAAGATGTGGGTTTAAAAGGATACAAGTGTCTCAGTCCCTGTACCCAAAAATGTGGGTTTCAAAGGATACAGATGTCTCAGGACCTTGTACCCAAATATGTGGGTTTCAAAGGATACAGATTTCTCAGTCCGTGTACCCAAAGATATAGGTTTCAAAGGATACAGCATCAGGCCCTTTTACCCAAAGATGTGGGTTTCAAAGAATACAGATGTCTCAGTCCATGTACCCAAATATGTGGGTTTCAAACCATACAATGTCAGTCCATGTACCCAAAGATGTGGGTTTCAAAGGATACAAGTGTCTCAGTCCGTGTACCCAAAGATATAGGTTTCAAAGGATACAAGTGTCTCAGTCCCTGTACCCAAAGATGTGGGTTTCAAAGGATACAGATGTCTCAGTCCGTGTACCCAAAGATGTGGGTTTCAAAGGATACAAGTGTCTCAGTCCCTGTACCCAAAGATGTGGGTCTCAAACCATGCAATGTCTCAGTCCCTTGTACCCACCAATGTGGATTTCAAAATTTAGTTTTAGTTTCAACTAAAATGTAGCAAACCTTCTCACGTTCATGGTTTTGAAATAAATCGCCTTTACAAAATACTCTGATGTGTGTGTGCATGACCAACTTGTGGGACGTGTCTAGCTGTATTGGATATCCACGTTAGTCGACCTGTGGGCTGCGTGTGTGTGTGACCTTGCCTAGGAGAACACGGTATCGGTGATATTTCTGTCCTGGGTTCAATCATTATTTCATGTGGCGTGCTGATAGTGGTCACTTGGTGTCGATACCTCCTGAACTCTGCTTTGGTTTGTTCCCTGCTATCTCCACAGTGTGAAGATACCTCCTGACCTCTGCTTGGTTCCCTCCTACCTCCACAGTGTGAAGATATCAGCTTACCTCTGCTTTGTTTGGTTCCCTCCTGTCTCCAAAGTCTTAAGATACCTCCTGACCTCTGCTTTGTTCTCTGCTATCTCCGCAGTGTGAAGATACCTCCTGACCTCTGCTTTGTTCCCTCCTACCTCCACAGTGTGAAGATACCAGTTGACATCTGCTTTGTTTGGTTCCCTCCTGTCTCCACAGTGTGAAGATACCTCCAGACCTCTGCTTTGTTCCCTGCTATCTCCACAGTGTGAAGATACCTCCTGACCTCTGCTTTGTTTTGTTCCCTCCTGTCTCCACAGTGTTAAGATACCTCCTGACCTCTGCTTTGTTCCCTGCTATCTCCACAGTGTGAAGATACCTCCTGGCCTCTGCTTTGTTTTGTTCCCTCCTATCTCCACAGTGTGAAGATACCTCCTGACCTCTGCTTTGTTCCCTCCTATCTCCACAGTGTGAAGATACCTCCTGACCTCTGCTTTGTACCCTCCTATCTCCACAGTGTTAAGATACCTCCTGACCTCTGCTTTGTTCCCTGCTATCTCCGCAGTGTGAAGATACCTCTTGACCTCTGCTTTGTTTGGTTCCCTCCTATCTCCACAGTGTGAAGATACCTCCTAACCTCTGCTTTGTTCCCTGCTACCTCCACAGTGTGAAGATACCTCCTGACCTCTGATTTGTTCCCTCCTGTCTCCACAGTGTGAAGATACCTCCTGACCTCTGATTTGTTCCCTCCTGTCTCCACAGTGTGAAGATACCTCCTAACCTCTGCTTTGTTCCCTCCTACCTCCACAGTGTGAAGATATCTCCTGACCTCTGCTTTGTTTGGTTCCCTCCTACCTCCACAGTGTGAAGATACCTCCTGACCTCTGCTTTGTTCCCTGCTGTCTCCACAGTGTGAAGATACCTCCTGACCTCTGCTTTGTTCCCTCCTCACTGTTGAACACAGAAATAACGATGGAGGGTCTGCAGGTTTTATTGTAACTACTTCGATTAATCACCTCAACAGGTATAAATGCTAAGCTTACTATTCTGTCTGGTCTGCTGGTGACGGTGTTCGAATCCCAGCTTGGTGTATTAATTGTGTTTATTCTTAAATAATCTTCCGAACAAGATTCGAACCTCGATCTTCTCTATGTCTTTCGCTTGCCACGGATCCATAACAGTTAAATAAGTTTATTCAAACTTGACATTTGGATTTTAAATGTAAATCAACTTTTTATTTTTATTTTGACCTCAGTATTCAAATTAAGGGTAGTTTACTGCTAATTGATTTTGTTTCAAACATTAACTATTCCAAAAATTGCTCCAACGATTTGGTTCCAACTGGTTATCTTTATACTGGTTTTGGGGGTAACGATTTGTTTAGGGTATTTTTCTGATTCCATTTTATTTAATTTGAATATTTAAAAAGAATTGCCTTTGTGATTTGGTCCAGAATGAGTCTGTGTTAAGTTTTTACATAATAAACAATTAAATGTATCGGCTTTTCTAAAAAGAGAAAAAAATATTCTATGGTGGATTACTCAAAATTTATTTTTGTAAATTTTGAATATTATTGAAAACTTCAATACTGATTTTATTCTAAATTGGTACAGGTAGATCATTTTACAAGATAATGAATAATATCCCTATTTTTTCTAAATACATTGATTTTATAGTAGTTCACCTACGGCAAGATATAGAAAATATAACTTTTTTTAAATATACATTAAAAATTGAGTTCAAAATAAGTATATGGGAATAGTTTTTCAGGATAAATAATAATACGCTTTTATTTTTACAAATAACAAATGTGTTTAGGGTGAGGTATAAAACAATTTTTTTTGAAAAATTGTTAAAAATATTTAAACAACTTGGCTTAAAACTTGTATAAATCAAGATTTTTTTATTGTATTGTTTATTGTGATGGGTTTGATTTGATGAGTAATTAAAGGTAGTTTACTGAATAGCTATTTTTGAACATTTTCTTCGAAGCTATAACGCACAATTTGAGAAATTTGGTGCGATTGTTTCATACTATTTATTTATTTATCAACTCCGAAGTGAGTGCAAATTAATATGTCCTATTTGTACGTTTGGTGACATTGTTTTATATTAAGTTTACCTTCACCTCTTAAAATAGCGTTACCATATCCGGGTCCTGGCAAATAATAACATTAAAAAGATTTTGACCGGAGAAAGGATGGGTATAATTTATTTAGAAATTGTTTTCAAAGAGAGTGAAAATATCACTTAAGCTACATATTAAAGTAAGTAGGTTAACATATGAATAAATATACATTGGTTACTTTAATCATATATGCTACTTAAACTAAGTGAGAATCACTGATAGTTTTATTACTATAGACAACACTAATATCAGCGAGATTAGTCAATAAACACATTATTTTACCGTGTCCTAAATTTCCACCAACAATTCTTTCATATTAAAAAATTATGAAATTTTTATGAAAAGTTAAACAAAATGGTACATTTTGAATCAAAACAGAGAAAACAAAGCACACAATTGATCAAAAAGAGTAAGGTTGGTAGCCCTAACTTGCTCCTTGCGTGTTCATTGGCTCGTTTGGCAAGATGGCAGCCTGACAAATCAATATTTGATTAAATTTACCAATGGATACATTTACCTACTTTAAAGTTACATACCTACTCTAATATGTAATTTATGGGATATTTTCTTTCCCAATACTAAAACTTTGTTAAATAAAATGTGTAATATATATATATATATATACAAACCAGTCCTTCTCCCGGTTGTTTGCCTATACTATTTCTATAGTTCTACTTTAGAATGTAAGCTGAGCATAATATCAATAAAATTAAAATATCCGCGTGTACAAATAGGACAGATTCCTTTGCACACACCTTTGACCAAACAAATAGATCATATTTATTGGAAAAAATAGTGTATTTGGTTGATATGTTTATTGTTGGTGACTGAAATAGTGGTCTACGTTGTTGTTTTTTTCGCACCTTGCGTGTTTCAAATCGCTTGTTTACGCAAAGATTGTGTTTAGATGCTAAGAGATGCCTTAGGTAAAGCCAAGAATATTCGCCAACGTGTGCTGTCCTGTCTGAAAATAATCTTGTGAGAGCCAGTATTGTCCAACCAAGTGCCGTGAATGTGCCTCGTCAACAGCTTCGCTAATCCTCCTTGGGAAGACTTACAACCCCTCCTCAATAACCTCGCCTTGCTCCTACACACGCCAGAGGTTAGACAACCCGCCATAACCTGTCAGAGCACTGGCCGGTTCTTAACAAGGTTTGATCGGACACAATAGAATAACGAACAAATTCAACCGAACAACCGGTAATAGCTCATTAAAATTACTTTATTTTAATTCAGTTTTTAAAATATTCCATATTTTTTAAATTATCATTATTATTAGCACCGCGTCTTACTACCCGTTCGGGTTATACGCACTTATGCTAATGTGTAATGGTAGGGTGATTGTGANATTTTTTAAATTATCATTATTATTAGCACCGCGTCTTACTACCCGTTCGGGTTATACGCACTTATGCTAATGTGTAATGGTAGGGTGATTGTGACATGAAATGGAGGACCTACAGTTAAACGTGGAATCCGAACCACGGTGGAGGCCTGGCATTCCCTAAATTCACAAGATGTCTTGTCAGAGGTGAAGGAAGGGTTTGGTAATCAGATAAATCTTTGCCGCGAGCGAGGATTGAACCCCGGCCGCCAGCACAGAAGTCTGACACCTTACCCCTAGACCACCAGGTCACCCTTTTTTTTAAAGAATAATAATATTACCTGAATGTGATGAAATATATACATACATGCGTATACTAATATAATGTATATTTACATACATATAGCTATATACTTATTGTATAACCGCAGTAGCTGGCACAATCTTGACCAATACTAAATAAATTATTACTAAATCCAAGTAACTTTGATATATATATATATATATATATATTATCAAATACTTTCAAAAATAAAAATTAATTTATTTCTCCAAAATTAACATATATAATATTCGTTAAGTAAATTTAATAAGCAAGAATAGAACCTTAATTAATTACAAAAATATGTATCAATCTTTCATAATTATGTATAAGCTATACAATAAAAACCGTTAATAAAATGAGAACATAAATAATCAATAAAATGAGCTTTCTTGAAAAATCAATTCAATTCTACAAACCAAATAATAAGAACTAGCCCTGCTTTAAAAAATATATATATATTAATATGTATCGATATAATATGTATATAGACATAATTATACATAAATAAAGGTATATACATGTATATGTATGTCTAAATATATATGTATTATTTTTTTAAAAGAAACATATTATTTTAAAATTGAAGGTTAACGGTTGGAATTTTTCCAATTTCTCTATAGGAAAATACAGAAGAAGATTTTTTTTTTTAATTAGTTATAGTAATTTTTATTTAACTTTACCTAATTATAGGATGTATAAAGTACCAAAAAAATCTTGAAAATAATGAAATAACACACTGTATGCAGGGAATCAAATCTTTAAAACATTAATACTCTTGAATTAGGGCTCTTCCACTTTTTCTTACTTTTAAAAGCGTAGTTTTCTAGCCCAGCTGTCTCCAAACATTTCGTAATGTGTGCCAAGTTTTACTTTTATTTTGGTTTTTTGGGTCAACTATACACATTTAAAAAACTAAATGAAGTTACGAATATATATATTTACAAAACATTGATATATTTATATCGATATTCTCTAACCAATAAATTGAAACGTTTATCAATGTATTAAAAACATCACCCATTTCTTTAGGGCTTGAGCATAAAAATAATTTAAACGATTGTTTTCTCTGTTTTTATTAACTGGATTGATTTTTTACTATTTTTACCAAACCTTTTTTCTATGTTAAACAGAAAAATAGAACATTAAAAAGTGAAAAGAGGAAAATGTCGAAGAAGTATATAACAAAAGAGCAGCTATCGTAATACCACCCATCCAGTTCGTCCAGACCATTCCAATTCAACATATGGGAAACAACAGATATATAGACAGAGTTTCATCAATATATCGTAGCTCTAAGACATAAATCTTGCAATATATCGATATTTTATGAGAAAGATCGTGTAAATTGAGGCACTGAATAGCATATACTACAACTCCTTGTAAAATACTATAATTTACACTTCATCGGATGAATAAGTATTCCATTTATTAAATTGTTTTCGTAATTAATTATCAACGTTTTGGTACAATACAGTACGTATATATCTTTGTTTTTCAGACTTATGAAAATGTATAGAAATGAAAACACTCAGTATTATAAATAGAATCCAACACCTTAGCTCAGTCGGTAGTCTGTCTGTCTGTCTGTCTGTCTACTGAGTTAAGGATCACGTCATAGTCAAAAATTGTTTCATTTGTGAAATGTGGGTCTACCCTTTCACAGTGATGGATTAACGAGCGGGGACTGGATGTTGTGTCTGTTCTAGTCTAGTTATATTATAAACAGGCCTAGTAAGCCGGTAGTGGGAAATAAATGAGTTGAATAAAATAGTGAGCCAAGACACAGGCTGCAAACAGTAAGGGATGTACAAATTATTAGAAATTGACTCGGTCACTCACTAAATGTTGTCCAAAACATTGAACAACAAATATCGACAATTTATTTATGCAGGTTCTAAAAATATACGTAATATTAAATATGTGTTAACATTTTTAACTAATGGAAGTAAAGAACTAGGGACCAATAAGATTACTTGTTGGGACGGATAGTGTCCGTGGGCCGTAGTTTGGACACACCTGCTCTAGTACATAAATGGCATGAGTGACATATAGTCCTCATATTAGTGAAACTTGAAGTATAGTTTATTTCCAGCTGTGAACCTTTGGTCCCCAATAACGACTATTTATACAATAAAAATCCTTATTGTGCTTGTAGGTCTGAGAAAACTTGCCAAGTATTCTGGCACAGTTAATTTCTGTTTATTGAAGTACAAGGAAGTTATGAACTCGTGATTATATAAAATAGCGAGACCAGAATTGACTCTGAGGATATCTTCAATAAGCCAATATTGTCACTCGGGCAGTGAAGTGTGTGGGTTGGGATCCAGGTCAACAAGCAAGTCCTGTTTCTGCCAGCGACGATCATGTTCACTTCATGCTGAAGAGATAGGGGATGGTCGCTGCCACTATCGATTCGTTGAATGAGGCACGCGTCGTGTATCGATTCTATTCAATGTCACTTGTACGCTACCTTGTGCATCAATTACTAAGTAGGCCTGGACTGGCTTTAAACGTTTTGTGGCTTAAGTCAATTATTCAGGGATATCTGTCTTCCTTTTAGGTCAAACACTAATGTGATTGGTATACAGTTGTTGTACTTGGTGTCGTCAGACAGTGTGAACAGGGACAAAATAGAGAGGTAAGGATGCGTTACCTTCGCAATAAACTGGAATTATTATGATTGGGAGATTGAAGGTTTGGATCCCAGTTGGAAACCTTGTCATTATACTGAATAATGTAAGGTATCAATCTTACCTTAGTTGATTACATTTTGAATGGATTTTGTCAAGCTGAATTGTATTGGATCCTGGTAAGGTAGCAGCCTTCATTTGAGCTCACCATATTGGCCTTATCAATACTGCTCGGGGGAATATATCATATATTCATGCATTCTTATAAGATATGAAAATCTGGATCATAACTTCATTGATGGCTATACTATAGATTTATATCTCACCTTGGTCTTATTGGACATACAGTATACCCTGAATGATTACGATATGGTACTAACTTATATCAATATCTTGCTTACCTTTACTAGGGACTAACTTAGCTACCGAGTAAGTGATAGGACTTATAACCATTGTAATGACAACCTTTTTCAAATCTCCATAACCAAATTGGTTAATGCCAGGAATAGAACCCAAGGATATCCCCACTACAAAGATCTAACTGTGCTCATCACGTGAAGAATATGACACGGTATTATATGGTCAGAACAAGCAAAGGAATATGAATTAATATGCGGGCTTAATCCCACTTGTATACTCCTGCATGTTGTCATGTACAAGTTCAGGACTCAAGTATCCTGTAATCCATGATTCACTATGTTTGTGTGCAACCTTTAAATGAGTGAAGATAACATTTCGTGCGTGTATCTTGATTGAATGATGAGCAAATGTATAATAAGTATGTGTAGTGTGTATTGAAGAATGATAAAATGTATTTTAAAAGTGATGCATGTCAAGTGTTGTGCATCCTATGATCAATTAACGATTGTCAAATGTATTGTAAGTATGATGGATGATTATCACTATCGAAGATGGTAAAATATATAATAATTATATCACATGATTAAAATGAAGCATGAAGTATCCATACTAATGATGAATGCTAATTAATAAGTATGATAGGGATTAAGATGTCTGATAAATTAAATATGATCAAATGCATGACTTTTAACATTATGAAGTATGAAATAATTATTTAAAGGTAATCAAATGTATGGTTCTGATCAATTAAAAATAATCAATTGTCTTATAAGTGCAATGCATAACTTGGATAAAAGGATCATAAACAAGTACAATGTTGCAGGATGCATTACACTGATCAATTAAGAATGAGTCTATGCAATGAAAGTTTAATATATGGTGTTTATCAATGGCTGATGATCAAATGTTGAATAAGCATGATGTATGGCTTCAATTAATGGATGATAAGCAAATTTTGTATAATTATCAAGCATGACTTTGAACTGTGTAGTGTGTACGCAATTAAAACGTACATGGTTTCGATCAGGGAGTCTCACTAAGCATTATGAGTGTAGTTTGTTAAAGTATTGCAAAGTTTAATAATAGAGAGTGAACAGAGACGTAAGAAGGCTCCGTCTTTAACTATTTATACAGGCATGTTTTCACCATGTTGATATCACCCAAGGAATGACTTCTAGCTTTAACAGTTCTAGTCGTTGATACTTAGTCCTATGATGGCACGCCTTATTTACACTTAGACGATAAATTCAACTCTATATGTTATCTGTTTTTGGATTAGTAATTTTGTATAGTATATGTATGATTGTATTGGTTAGTAATACATTTATATAGGTATTATTGTATGTATATATGTATGTATGTATTTATTAATGCAAGTCTTATATTGTATGTATTGTTTGCGTTATATGTTATGCATGGTATATAGGGTATGTATGTATTTATTAATGCAAGTCTTATATTGTATGTATTGTTTGCGTTTATGTTATGCATGGTATATAGGGTATGTATGTATTTATTAATGCAAGTCTTGTATTCTATGTATTGTTTGCGTTATATGTTATGCATGGTATATAGGGTATGTATGTATTTATTAATGCAAGTCTTGTATTCTATGTATTGTTTGCGTTATATGTTATGCATGGTATATAGGGTATGTATGTATTTATCAATGCAAGTCTTATATTGTATGTATTGTTTGCGTTATATGTTATGCATGGTATATAGGGTATGTATGTTTTTTATTTATCACATAAATTTGACGTATTGAATATATGTTATATGTATTGTATTTATAAAACCATATATAAATATATATATATTGCATACATGTGTACTATTTGTTGTGTGCATGAATAATAGGTATTTTCTACTTGGTATCTATGTGTAATTTATGTATGGTTTGTATTGTATTTATTGCACTATTTTAACTGTATTTATTGTATGTATATATTGAGTGCATGTTATATATATATTTATTTATTAATGCAAGTCTTGTATTCTATGTATTGTTTGCGTTATATGTTATGCATGGTATATAGGGTATGTATGTATTTATCAATGCAAGTCTTATATTGTATGTATTGTTTGCGTTATATGTTATGCATGGTATATAGGGTATGTATGTTTTTTATTTATCACATAAATTTGACGTATTGAATATATGTTATATGTATTGTATTTATAAAACCATATATAAATATATATATATTGCATACATGTGTACTATTTGTTGTGTGCATGAATAATAGGTATTTTCTACTTGGTATCTATGTGTAATTTATGTATGGTTTGTATTGTATTTATTGCACTATTTTAACTGTATTTATTGTATGTATATATTGAGTGCATGTTATATATATATATTATACATGCATTTTATGTGTGTTATCTATGTCATATACTGTATGTATGTATGTACCGCGTCTATTGCATGTAGGTTATTTATATGAATATTATGTATAGGATGGATGTATTGAAGTATTATGCTATGTATAATGCTATGTATGTAAAATGTTATATATGTTGGAATGATGATATGTAAGTATGATGGTATATATGTATAATGGTATATACATGTATGTGTATTTTTGGATTTATATCTGATGTATGTAGGAGGGTTAATTTTTGTAGGCTCTATATGTTATGTATTAATATATGATGGCTTGTTTGTTTGATGGTATGTATGTAAATTGTATGCGTGTGTGTGTGTATGTATGCTGTTTTTTATACATGATGATATATCTATGTATGTATGTATGTATGTGTATGTATATATGTGTGTATGCGTGTATGTATGCAAGCTGAATTAAGAGGCAAAGGACAGATTGAATTGGTGGTCTAAGTTCCCTGACAAAAGGTATGATGTCGAAACAGAACACCTAATAATATGTATGTATATCTGTATGTGTATACGATGGTATGTCTGGTGAGAGTTGGTGAGATTTTTTGAAATTTTATAAAGTTTTGTGGTGTTTGTTCAAGTTTGTTGTAAAGTCTGGTAAAGTCTTGTGAGGTTTGATAAAGTCTGGTAAGGATCTATACTAGTAAGTTGACCGAGGATTACAACATTGACCTCTAAATATAGTGTCAAGGACATTAGTATGCATTATGTTGAAATAGTTGTATTTAATGCATCAGCATTCGTAATGAAAAAAAAGAAGACTGCTATAGAATAAAATATTCTGTCCTTATGAGCTCGTGGTGATATATTTTATCGTGTATAAGTCTGTGATTAATAGATGATGTTCAAATGTCTTATTAAATGCTCTTTAGGTATTATGTTGCATGGTATGATCAACAAATTATGCTTAGATGTAGGGAGAAATAATGTTTACTCACTTTTAATTTTAAATACTGTATAATGTTTTTGTGTGATCTATATTTAATTTAAATATCCAACTTTGGTAAATATTTGACCGCCTTTACGGTGGCCGCATGGTCAAATACGTCATTATCGCAATAAACTAGACTACTTAGGGAGATCAAAATTGAGGGGATTATTTATAGTGGAAAAGGGGGGGGGGGAATTAATTTTCCTCTTAAGAAATATTTTTTCTGTTTAATCCATTTGAAACTTAATTAACAAGTATAACTTTAATAATTATATTACTAACTATATAGTAAAAGGTTTATGAGAACTGTATCTCGTGGTCTGTCTTGGCGCTATGCCTCAGTAGAATAACCTAGATATAATGAGTACTCGTGGTATGCCATTGTGGGGGTATGACGTCAGAGTCTACAATGTAATCTTATGAAGAAAGTGGAATTTAAAAAATTAATCAAGTCCATTTGTACTATTAAATAAATTATAAATCAACCATTTATGAAATCAGAATAGCTTTAACATCACAAAAATTAAGAGGAAAGTTTTGTAAAATTGTACAACTCTTAGTAATTTCTAATAAAAAAATCGTAAGCTTTGGCGGGAATTCAAATTTAAGAGACCTTAAAAACTAACGTTTAGCCAATATAAAGTGACAATTTATATTACCTAAACATTAGCTGTTATTAAATATATTATTACAGAATTAATTAATATATATATAAAATATATATATAATATATATAT
>CABFOW010008437.1:0-12886 GCA_902141385.1 Timema californicum | reverse complement strand
TCCCCCACATTCACAAGATGTCTTGTCAGAGGTAGAAGGAAGGGTTTGGTAATCAGATAAATCTGTGCCGGGACCGAGGATTGAACCCCGGCCGCCAGCATAGAAGTCTCACACCTTACCCCCTAGACCACCAGGTCACCCTCTAGTAATTAGTAAGCATGCGTGTTTTATTAAAATATATATTAATTCAAAACAAGGTGGCTAGATGAGGGGCTAGAAGGGCAGAACTTTAGAAACTACTTTAAAAAGCCACCTTTCAAAATATTCTGGATTCATACGATCAACAAAATGGTGTACCCTAGAAGTTGTTCTTGTATGTTAATTGTTTTTCTCACTCTAATGAAGAATCCTCTTGTTTGATTATTTCAATTTTAACCGGCTCCTCCATGGCTGCGGACGGGCAGGGGTCGCACGGATCCTCCTGAAACCAGAGCACATCCGGACAGACTAAAAAAAAATATTATTTTTACAAAATGCAACTTAAAATAAAGTTTTAATCAGCGAAGGGATGGTCGAATTCTTGAATCCCATGGTATTCGAGAGATTCAAGATTAGTAAATAATATTTAGCACCGCGTCTTACTACCCGTTCGGGTTATACGCTTTAAGTACTAATTACGCTAATGGATTAGGAATTGGGAAGGTTGAATTAGAGGAAGTGAACCCGCATTTGAGTGGAGGAGGAGTGGAAAACCATTTAGGAAAAACCACCCCCAGTTCACCCAACCGAGATTCGAACCTCGATCTCCCCGTCCTCAGCAGTCGAGCTCAACACGACTAGCGCGTTAGCCAACTACACCACCGAGGCGGGTAAGATTAGTAAAAATCTCAAAAAGATTATATGAATATAATTATGAATATCTTGACTTGATATCACAAATTTAAGCAATTAGTAAATGTGGTTGTGTATTTGGTAGGCTTACAAAATTACAAACAAGTCTAACGCGAAACTCTCGCAAGAAACTAGACTGACGATGACGAGGAGATCCGAGGTTCAAATCTCAGTCCCTAAATAGTTTCCTGCTCTTTCTTTCCACATGAATGCGGGCACACTTCCCACTAAATTAAACCCTTTATTCCCTGACCCGTCAGCAGCGTAATTAATACACCGAGATGCAGATCAAAAAGAAACACACCTCTTTAATTTCTATCTCTGTCGGAAACTGGTCCGGGTTGATATCCGTGACGGGAACTATTCCGGCGTAAGGAGCTGGTTCCATCTTGTTAGGAGCAGATCATCACCAAACATCCGGGTCACACCGGTTTGAGCTCCAAGCAAACCTGCAACAAACAAAATGGCGATCGTGAACTTTAGTGTCCTAGTCTGACAAACACAAGCAAACAAAGTTGGCTTCGGTTGTGTACAGATTAAATATATATATATATATGTGTGTGTGTGTGTGTGTGTTCAAAGTAAATACCTAATAGTATTTTACATTAATATGACCAAACACAGCCTGAATGTACATTTCTTTGATAGAATATCATAGTTATTATGTTGTTTTTATCTTCTTTTCAATTAATATGTTTAGCGTTAAGGTTATTAATGGTTTAATGAGGGTTATTAAAGTGTAGGGTAGTTTACAGGAAATGCATCCATATTTGTAAGCTGAATCAGAGAAAATACAGACATAGTGTATAGCACATGGTTGATCAAAAAACACACAAACATGCAATGAGAATGGATCTGAACTGCTATGTGTTTAAATGTCTATAAAAATAAATCAAAGGGTGATAAAAGGTGGAGGGGTACACAGTATATCACATAATCAAGGCACTTCCCCCCTCCCCCTTTTATAATTATTTTACAGTGGAGATATATAGTACATCAGGATCAGTTTTGACCTACTTTTGCATCAGAGTTTTATTTTTTAGAATGACCTGAAAGTAGGATATGGGGTCAAAGGTCAATCTGTGGTGGGTGGTCATACGACGACATACCTGTCAAGCCATATTGGCTGCATGGCCGGAAAATCATCCCCCTTAAATTAAATTATGTGATCTATACTCACGGAAGAATCCAACAAAACTAAACCAAACTGACACACATGTTAAACGACATCACGAATATAAAAGCCCAAATTAATGTTTAAAATCATTATGGTTCTTACCTAACTTAACTTACCTAAGCATTCCATATCTAAAGTTTTTTTGCCTCGCGTTTTACTATCTGTTTAGGTTATACACTTATGTACTAATTACACCAATGGTTTTAAGGAGGAAAGTTATATTAATAGCAAGTGTACCCACATCTGTGTGGAGGGAGAGTGAAAAAACATTTTGTAATAAAAAAGTACACCCGGCCGAGATTCAAACCTATCTCTCACTATCATCGGCAGTCCAGTCTATTGCGAGACTGATGTGTTAGACCACATGGCCACCGAAGCAGGTCTTAAATAAAAGAGAAATATATATTTATTTAAATCTTGCAACTTTTTTTTTTAGATGATGCCATTAATATTGAAATGAGTAGAAACCTCATAGAACCACGGATTACAATATTGTGTTTGTGACTATACCCGTGTTGGATTTTATATATAATTGTATGGTCATATAAACTTCTTATAATAATATTCAATACTTCTTAAATGTGTACCGCCAAGTATTGAAATAAAAGTGTAACTAATCAATATATATATTTTTTTGTGCTAGATACATTAAGCGTGCTACAACCTTATTTTTGATTTACAGCTTTACCTGAAAGCATGACGATCTATTTGTTGCTCAACCCAAATGATATATATCTAAAAATCCTGGAAAATCCACTAAAAGTATAAAAACAGTACTAATAATGATAAGAGAGTCAAATATTATTTCAAGGTTACGATAAGATTAACTCGTTATGTTTTGTTTTTTTAAATCAATATTTAGTTAGGCCTGGCAATTACAGGAATAAAAATAGGTCAAAATATAAATGTCTGGGCTTGAGAAAGATAAAGTTGAATAACTTGTTCAGACGCTACTTATGTGTTTGGTTATGTAAATGCGTGAGTTATTGATCATAAATTTATGAAAATAACAACTTCTAAGTGGATTTAATCAATTAGGCCTTTCATTAGAGGTATAGTGAAATAAAATAAACATATCCAAAACACTAGTACTGTATATGAAAACCTTGTTAAAATATGATATTGCAAGTACTAGTAATGCTCGATAAACCGTATAACTCGACTGTAAAACAAATTGGTGTACAAATATAAACCCAAAAGTTAATAAGACCTACCTCAATATTTGTAATTAATCAAAATAAGATTTATTTATCAAATTAATTAATTACTCCATTTTCTGTTAGTTAAAGTGTACCAACCCTTTTTTTTTGTCCGCCAAAATACTCAATATCCCACCATAATTAGTCTATAACTAGTTTAAGTATTAAAAAAATATCTAAATTATTAATAGATAGAAACTCTAATGCACCCAGAATGTTGCGAGATCTTTGAGGGTATTTTTTACTAATATCAACAAGTGGCGTGCAAGATACATTTAAAAAACGCTTCTTGATGGGAGTATAAAATCATCCTGACTAGCACTGTCCCCTAGGAATATTTAGCAAATCCGTTGAAAACAACAAAACGTGGTACCGGTGGATCATCCGAAAAATATATTAAAATATTTTACCAAAACAGAGTAATTAATCATATTATATGAAAGTAGTTTTCAATAATATGAAAATAATGATTTTTTATTTTAACAATATTCTATAACAAAAGTTGCTACAAGTAATTAGTTTTCATAAAATGTTTTAAGTAGGTAGAAATCTTACCTTAGAAGATTACACAATGGGCCTATTTATTGTACGAGCTACCCAACTACACAGTAAAAAAAAAAGACTTATATTTCAAAAACCTGGAGTTCCTCTTACTTATGTTAGATCCTTCATTAATACATCTGCCCCTTAAATTCTGTCTGCTGCTTATGAACCAACAACTAGTGAAATACATTTAACAAATAAAACTCATATTATATATATCTCTGCCTCCCTCAAACCTCATTTCGCTTTGAAGTAATGTTAACTAATTACTTTCGTTAGTTATGGTCTTAAGACAAGTTTATTTATGTTAATAAAAAAAAAGTTTTAATATACCTACCTTAATGTTTACATGATGTACTGAACGAAACAGATTCCAAGAATAACAATGAAACCAAACAATTATAATAAATTGCTTGGAATAAATAAATGTTATCATATAATGGGAATAAATTTTTATTTCCAATATTGATAATACATTGTATTATATAGGCTCGGGCTAGTGCGATTAAATAGCAAACATCTGATATTTTCCTTGTAATTTTTTTTTATTTGCAGCAATATTATTTGTCCACTATATATAATAAAATTGTTGTGTGTTTACGACAGGTACTATTTACAGAAGTAATACATATTTTTAAACTTTTAAACAAAACATAATAATAAAATAACGAAGTGAAGTGCCTGTAAAGTAACGGTTTTCAACAAAGGTACTTGAGTCCTTGCTCCCCGTGTACCGCTCGGTGCTTCCGAAGCGACGTGCACCAAATAAAGTCTTTGGAACAAATGTCACACTTGTAGGGGCGGACGCCCGTGTGGATGATGCCGTGCTTCCTCAGAAGGTGTTTACTGGTGAAGGTCTTCCCGCACAACGCGCACTCGTGGGGCCGCGGTCGGTCCTCGATATGAACCACCTGGTGTTCGTTCAGGTCCCCGCTGCGGAAGAAACCTTTGGAGCACACCGGACACGTGAACCGCCTCTCCCCCACTTGAATGCGTTGATGAGTCTTGAGGTAATATTTCCACTTGAAGGCCTGGCCACATATGGGACACCCGAACGGCCGGACGTCGCTGTGAGTTATGTTGGTGTGGTCCTGGAGGCCCGACTTGGTCAAGAAGCTGGCCCCGCAGAGCGAGCACACAAACTTCCTCTCGCGCTCCTTTCCGCTGTGATTGGTCGACATGTGTTGATCCAACGTGAACTTTCGAGAGAAGCTCTTGTCGCAGAGCGCGCAACTGAAAGTCTCCCCTCGGTGAGTGAGTAGATGAGAGCGCAGGTTGTTCTTCCAGCGGAACGAGTGGCCGCACTCTTCGCAGGTGAAGGGTTTCTCGTCGGTGTGGATGAGCGAGTGCTCCTTCAGGTCGCTCTTGCGACCAAAGTTTTTACCGCAGGCCTCGTCCAGACACTTGTAAGGTTTGATACCGAAGTGAGTGTTCAGGTGACGTCTGAGGACCCCATGGTCTGCGAAGGCGCGCTGACACTCGGAGCACTTGAAGGGCTTCACGTCGAGGTGGATGTACGAGTGCCGCCGCAGGGTCTGCTTGTTGCTGAACGGTTTCTGACAGGTCACGCAGTTGAACGCATACTTGTCAGCGTGGACCAGCGAATGATCTTTCAGGGACTTCTTCAGAGTGAACGACAGGTCGCACTCTGGGCACGGGAAACATTTGGCGGGGGTGTGCGTTCGCAAATGTCCGCGCAATTCAAAAGACGTGTCGAAAATGTCATTGCAGTGCACACAGTTAAATAGGTCTTTCGTAGACACGTCTTGGGACCTTTTCTTTACCTCACTCTCTTTAACCTTTAATCTCACTTTCATAGCTTTAACAGACTTACGCAATTTTCTTTTGTTATTCTGTTCAAACGTTGCGGTATCTTTGTCCGCGGTGTTCCTCTTCGCTTCAAGCTTCTTTATTTTCTTCTGCAAGGAAGCCCTTATTTTCCACAAGTTTGTTGCCTCGGAGCCTGTCAACAGGTGGTTATGTTTGATGATGTCTTCCAAACACAGCTTCCTCAACTTCTCGTCCGTCAGAAAGAGGGCTTCTTCAGAATTGCCGGCCCTGTTATCATCCTCACCCCTTTCTGTTGGTTCACTCGAGCTCTCCTCTGATTCGTCCTGCGGAAGACAAGCAAAGGGTCAAATAGGACTATTTAGGGCAGAGCGGGACAAGTTAGACCTCGTATTTTCATGAGGAAACTTCAAGCTAAACAATTTGTTACAGGCATTGGATATTTTACAACATTTTCACAAACAAAAAGTTATACCAATATATGAAAAATAAAGCGGTGCACTAAAATGGCCCATTTTATAAAATATCAATAGGTATCAAGTGCCCACTTTGGTGGTTGAATGTTCCAAAGCAGTGATGGGCAAAGTACGGCCCATGGGCCAGATGCGGCCGGCGGACATGTACAATGGGAGGCCCGCAAAAGGATTACAAATTATGATTTTAAAAAATGTGGAAAAACGAGGGGAAAAAATGCATTTCACACTCGTTTGTTTTTATGTCTATTTTATAGCTTAGTGGTCGGAGTCCAGAGATTACATAATGCGCAAACCACATCCACGGCTCTCGGCTTGAATTAATTGAATTGGAATGTAACACACAATTGAAGCGGTTGTTTCCCAACGTCCCTAAACTCGAGTTCTACAAGTCCTTATCGAAATCAAGTTTCCCAAATTTGATATATCATGCCCAGAAGGTTATCGCTTTGTTTGCATCGTCATATATATATGAGCAAGTTTTCTGCTGTGAAACTTTCAAAAATAGCTACTGTACTATCAATAATCCGCCTCGGTGGCATAGTTGGCTAACACGCTAGATTCATGTTGAGTCAGACTGCCGAGGACGTAGAGATCGAGGTTTCGGATCTTTTTTTTCCTAAATGGTTTTCCACTTTGCCTCCACGCAAATGCAGGTTCACTTCCTCCTTCCCAATTCCTTACCCATTAGCGTAATTAGTACTTAAGCGTTTAGCCTGAACAGGTAGTAAGACAACAGGCCTAATCATCTAGTAAAATATTATCACTGTTGACTGCAATGAAATATATTTTAATTTTCTAAATAGTTCTTTCAACCCAAATCAGGGTATTTTTAAAGGTGTAATTAACTCTTTTAATTAGCTATGTATTTCATTAATTTATTCACACTATTTACAATCTTAATATTATTTCTTTATCCTTATATTAGTATAATGATAACATTTATTGACAAACCCATGAACTCTTTTAAAATAACACACACAATAATAAATAAATAAACTATATTTTTTGTCTATAATCTCACAAAATTGTATTCTTAATTTGTATAGCTATAGTTGTTTTTGTCTATGTCCTGCCAAATGTATTTCCATCTTTATTGTTTCCAGCAACGAGCTAGTAAAGTTCATGGAAGCACTGTTTCATTAAATTAATTTAAATAAATAACTAAATTATCTGTCCACATTGACCAGATCCCATTTTAAATGCATCAGTCACTAAGAGCCAGTATAATACAGAAATACCATTGTTAACATCAATAGGAGGACATTATAGAGGCCAAGAATGTTATTGGCTTTATTAGATAGAACCACATACCTCTGCCCTTTCCTCTTTCACGTTCATAAAGGGCCCCAAATCTGGTTCAACGTACATAAAATGTCCGGCGAATTCGTTTTTGACCGGAAGTTGAGAACCCGAGGAGTCCTCCATCTGTGACACTCTGGAAAAACAAGAAGTCAAACGTTTGCACCACGAGAACAAAGTCTGCCACAAAAACAAAAAGCCTCCAAGTCAAGTAACGGTAAGAACAGTTTTCCTGAATCGTTTTCCCACGCTTACGTCATGCAAATGTGTAGGATTTTAGAAAACATTCTAAATTCTAAATTAAGTAAGGAGTTGTAAAGATATGGTTAAGACTTAGAAACCCACTTAAGATTATAATAAAAGGTGAAAGGCTGGATAAACATAAGAATTACTAGAAAAAATAATAAAAAAATTGTAAAAATTAATCTTAGGTTAATAATGATTATATTTAAATAATAAAAAACACGTTAACAAAAGATACAACAAGCATGCGTGTTTTTTTATATTTAAATATAATCATTATTAACCTAAGATTATTTTTTACAATTTTTTACTATTTGTTCTAGTAATTCTTATGTTTATCCAGCCTTTCACCTTTTATTATAATCTTAAGTGGGTTTCTAAGTCTTAAGCATAAATGTGTAGGAGCCTAAATACTACTTCTACATTCAACCTTAATCATCACTATCACATTAGCGTAATTAGTTCATAGCACGAACAGGTAGTAAGACGAGGTGACCAATAACATTTGACCGCTGCTACAGTACAGTCCGATGACAAATAAAGCCCACATGGTTTTTGGACCTTGAGCAGAGGTTAGTGGTACCCGCAACCCCTGCAGATTAGTCAAAGGTGTGAAAGCCATCATCGACTAAAACACCAAAGTTTTTTTTTAGCAGCGCATCTTACTACCCATTCAAATTATACACTTTTGTTTGATTACCTTCGCTGATGGTTTTAGGAATTAGAAAGGTTATATTTATAGATAGTGTACCCACATGTCAAGAGTGAGAGTGGAAAACCATTTTGTAAAAACCACCCTCAGTGAACCCGACCAAGATTCAAACCTCGATCTCCTACATCATCGGCAGTCTAGTCCTGCAAGAGTAGCGGGTTGGACCATGCTGCCACCGAAGTGGGAAGACCGGAGTTTGATTCCCAGTCGAGTGCACTAGGAGTTGTTTTCTCAAACTAGTGCGGGTACCGGTATATTTCTTCCTAACCCTCCCTTGAGATCCTTATGTCCTATATTGAGTGTTTAGCAAGGTCCCTTGTGTTAAGTTGTAGGGTATTCATGAGTCTCAGGGAAAAATGACGGATGGGGCAGTTTGAGAGAAAGTGGGTGAGCATAGAGCTAGGTTCAATGTGTTTAAGAAGTTAGTACAAAGGAGAGGTTAAGGATTTACAGTTTGGGTCTTAATTTATCTTTATGGGGCAAAATATAAGTTTGCAGATGTAAATAGATCAACTATACTCAAGACAGTGACAACTTAAAACTTTCACAACAATGTTAATTTAAAAATGCAATTCTGAAAGAAATTAATCTATATAAAGATCCTTAATAAAACTCTAAAATTGGAAATACATGCCCAAAGAATAAATGAAAGGCATATTGACCTTATAACATAACCAAGAGGGTTATAAACAAATACTTATTTATTTGAAAATAAACCATTTTAGCCATACTTAAATTACTAACCTGGCACAACTTTATAGAATATACTAAATATCTTCAAATTTAAGTGGAAATAAGATCGATAAAACATTTAAAATAGTTTCTTTAAAAAGATGTATGACAGATCAAAACAAATTAAAATACAATGTCCAGACCTAAACTTTAGCTACCATATCGATCTTGTCCTCATACTTGTGTTGTAATATAGCGCTTACCGTGTATTTCGTGAACTTCAAGTAGTTGAAAGATCTATCTTTGAGCTGGAGGATTACTTTTTATTATTTTTAATGTGGTTCTATATATATAAACGCTTAGTGAGAAAAAATGCTGCTATAAATCAGATAAAAATTAAGTTCCTCCAAAATGGAAAAGACTAAACTGTCCTGATGATGATTCATGATTGTGAACTTAGTCAAGTTGCATTACATTAAATTAATGTCAAGACCTTTTAGTACAGTTTGTAAACATGGCTGTTCGTGTGTACGTGTGTTAGTTATACCACAGTTTTGTCTGAAATAAGAAATCGGATAACAGGAAATTTGTGACAGTTGTAAGTATCGACATTTTAACAATTTTTTAATAACTCGAACTGACTTTCCAGTTTTCCCACTTATTTGGCTAGTATCACACATGTGGTGACATATGGTTTTGGTTATGTTAAGAAACTATCAGTTTAATGTTATTAAGGTTAACAGGTAGAGATTAGTTTGTTTCGTAATAGTTTCGAAAAAAATTAAATCTTATGTCACTTGTTCAAAAAAAAATTGAACTCTAACAATAGAGTTTGATTTGATAGATTTCAACTGTCAAGTTTTGTATTTACATAATAAAAAAATTTGCTTCATTTTTTGTGAACATTTTAGCTTGAATATTGTGAAACTTAGCATTTCTGTCACTATTTAATAGGTTTAAAGTTCGTGGATGAATTGGATTTAAATTCTAGTCTGACGTCATAGCTAAACACTTTAAGTTATACAGCATTCGTTTCTTTTTATTGTCACGTCAGGGGTTTTCATTGTCGGCCTGAATCATTGTCTGGATTGAACTCTAGCCTTGATCTCTGTCATTGGGAGCAATTTGTTGAGGTCTTGTAGTCTTAATAGAATATGAACCATTGTTATTCTAGTCAAAATAGGTTATGACAAACTGAAGTGACATCAAATGTGGCCTTTATTAGAACTGTTCATTTAATGCCTTGTTTTGAAATAGTATTAACAAAATTTATTAATAATACTATTTCCTTTTGATTAAAAAAGTTATCTTTAGACCTACATAAATAATATCAATCAGCAGCTAATTTTAATCAGACCAGTGTTTGAATAATATCAAGAAACCTACATTTCTTTAATAGTTCTGTGCTTCAACTAGAAGTAAAAGTTTAAATTATATAGGTTTTATTGTTACAGAGAATTTTTTAATACTAATCTAAAATTATGATTATTTAAATAAAAACTTACTCATCGATCAGGTTTATATTTTGTAAATATTTTCTGAACACACTGCAAAATTATTAAAACAAAAATACATTTCACTACAGTAGTCCTAGTGTCATCATAGTAGCCTCATCTTGTTCATTAATGATAGTCTAAAAGTCAATAAAAATAGTTTGGTACCATCCCCCCTGTTAATATATCTTAATATTTTATTGGTAACCTTGTGTTCTAGGGTTAATTTGTCAGATTTGTATGCTGGAGGTCCGGGGTTCAATTCTCGGTCCCGGCACAGATTTATCTGATTACCAAACCCTTCCTTCACCTCTGACAAGACATCTTGTGAATGTGGGGAATGCCAGGCCTCCACCGTGGTTCGGATCCCACGTTAAATTGTAGGTCCTCCATTTCATCTCACAATCACCCTACCATTACACATTAGCGTAAGTGCGTATAACCCGAATGGGTAGTAAGACGCGGTGCTAATAATAATAACATTTTATTGCAAAAAGGGTAAAACATGACCTCTATACATGTTAGAAGAGTATAGTAGACCTACAACTCTACATACAACTTTTTAGTTTTACGAAAAGGCTATTGTTGACCAACAATAGCTTAAATAACTAATTTTGTGTGAACTCTAGTTCTACTCTAGTCAAATAGAACATGCTGGTATTTGCGTCAGTTTCATAGTCGGACTGAGCATGTCTCAAGTCCATTCTGGTCTAGGTTGGTGTAGTCCTGTATTTAATGTAGTGTCGAACTCGGTCTTGACTATTGGCCCGGAACAATCATGGTTTTCTACAAGTTTCTCATTGGTGGCTCATGGATGATTGGCGTGCGCCAGACACGACTGTATCAATTTTCATAGGAAGAACCTTATTTGATGGCTAGATCTATTTCCATGTATTCATATGTTTATGTTTGTATTTTCTAAAAGACCCTTTGTATTAAAATTGGACTCTAGTAAACTGTTCCCCTCTCACCCCATTTGACCGACCGCATAAACAAAAATGTGGGAAAGGTCCTTAAAGAGCAAATTTGATATTAACTAGGAGGAAACAATCTGTTCTGGTTCCATCAAGCCACCTGCCGACATTCCATAAGCCGCCACTGTTTTCTATGCGAGTCTTTGGATTATTCTAAAATGTTCCATTTCTAACCATTTGAAGGAATTTAAATGGTAAGTTTATTTTTGACACACACACATTATTTTCAGGAACCGCATTTAGCCTGTTGTGTTTCTGACTGGACCCCTGGAGAAAAAAAAACAGATTGGGACTGCAAAAATTATATACATTTTCATAAAAATCCAAATAGAATATTTTATTTTTATTCTTAAGTTTTGAAATTTAAATAATTCCTTGCTAGTCGTTTGGTATAAAAGTTGAACTTTTGGCGATAACGACATTGAAGAAAGAACACAAGATTTAGTGAGACTTTTGAAATCTGTTAAGAATACAAATGTTTCAATATAGTGAAATTGTTTTTTGGAGGCATTCAATGCTTAAAAAACATGTCCTGGTCAAATACGCCGATTGGAAACTACCCTTTATCAATTTTGGCATAGAGGGCAACTCGTCCCAGTAATTGAGAGACCAAGCCACTAATATATGCAACAAAGTCGCCCAATAGAGCTGTTTCCGAACTTTAGATTACCAGTATGAAAAGGAAAATCTTTTTTTTATAGAATTTTTGTAAACTACAAATATTTGTTTAGAGAGAATCTACAATGTCTTTATCAATAGGTTTTAACTTGTTTTTTTATACCGCGTCTTAATACCTGTTAAGGTTATACACAGACATGATAATTACTCTGATGAGGTAGGGATGAGGAATTATTTGCGTGGAAGTAGAATGGGAAACCACCATCCTCAGTAGACCCGACCGGGATTTAAACTCCGATATCCCCGTCAACAGCATGCTAGTATAACACGAGAGTGACGCCTTAGACCATTCGGCCACCGAAACGGTTTGGCTACAAATTATTTTATTTGTAAATTGTAGGGAAAAGGCCCCCCTGGCGCCATATATTTAAGTCTAAATGGAAACTTGGCCGCATAGACAAGTCAAACCACGCGTTTAATATTATTATATTACTATTAGGTGTTCTGTCTTTCGACAGGTCCGTTGTCATGTCCAAATTAAGTCCTCCAACGCGCCTTGTCTGAGGGCGTAAATACCTCTCATGACGTCACCAAATAAGATATTTTCCCTCAAAATGTGACCCGTACAATCGGCCTTTTTTCGTAGAATCAGCTGCGGAAATAGATTATTACTAGAACTTTCTCGTTATTCACCCAATCTGTCCACTGTATCCTCTCTATTCTGCCCCAGTACCACATCCAAGGGCGTAGAAAGCTATTTTTCTTAGGAGAGGAGGGTCTGATAGAAAAGTTTACTACACTTTTATTGACTAAAGAACAGGGGTTCAGGGAGAGTCAATTAAATTCCAGGGGGGTCTGGAC
>CABFOW010008436.1:0-10637 GCA_902141385.1 Timema californicum | reverse complement strand
CTAATGGATTAGGAATTGGGAAGGTTGAATTAGAGGAAGTGAACCCGCATTCGCATGGAGGGAGAGTGGAAAACCATTTAGGAAAAACCACCCCCAGTTCACCCGACCGAGATTCGAACCTCGATCTCCCCGTCCTCGGAAGTCTAGCTAAACACGACTCGCGCGTTAGCCAACTACGCCACTGAGGCGGGTTATTAAGAAGTAATACCAATTTATAACTTACCTGTTTGTAACAAATCAGGCAAAATATTGTTTTCCCGTCAGCTGCAAGCGTAGGGGCCTACTAAACCCACTGTTTAAACACTACACTTTTCACAGTCATGTATTTTGGCATATCTGAAGGTGTTATTCACGACTCACTGAAATAAATACAATTAAAAATTGTAAAACAAAAAATATGTTGTCTTAGAGAGAGACCAAAATTAAAGAGTTACCATAGGTAATATATAAACACGCAAAAAGAAAGGTAAACACGAACCCCACACACTCGCTCCTGAACCTAATAGACGGTCATGTTGTTTAAAACGATCGACAATTAAAGGGAGGTTGGATGTATGGCGTGGCCTTGAGAAGAGAGAGGAAACGTGTGACGTGGCCTTCATGAATACATTTCTCCTAAGAATTAAGAAAATGTTATTTTAAATACCCAAAAATACCGTATTTATACATACTTATTACTTACCTACCTACCTGCCTACCTGCCTACCTGCCTGCCTGCCTGCCTGCCACCACTAGTAAACTACTGTTAATTTTAGGGTTGGAAATCTAATTCCCTTGGTGGGACCTTATGAAAGCCCCAAATACCAAGTTTTAGTCCAATCGATGAAATAATTTAGGCACTAGACCGAAGTACAGACAGACAGAGACGGCATTGCGAGAACCATTTTTTTGTTTGTTTCAGAGGTTGATGAAATGTCAACCATTATCAAAATATTGAATTATATTTTTTTTGAGATCACAATACTTTCTCTACGAGGAGGCGAGCGAAAGGAAAAACTGGCGTATATATTCATACAAAATTCTCATCCTATTGATAAGTAACAATACATTTGCACTCGGGTTAGGACTATACATTATATGGATGGGTTTTGATATTCCGATTGCATTTGTTTGAGGGGCTTCATTCGAGTTGGTGGGTAGTCATATTCCAATCACACCTGGGTGATGGATTTAATCAATAATATTGATGGGTAATAATATTCCAGTTGCACATGGTTGAGAGTTATAGATCATATTGATGAGTAATAATATTCCAGTTGCACATGGTTGAGGGTTATAGATCATATTGATGAGAAATAATATTCCAGTTGCACATGGTTGAGGGTTATAGGTCATATTGATGAATAATAATATTATTCCAGTTGCACATGGTTGAGGGTTATAATTCATATTGATGAGTAATAATATTCCAGTTGCACATGGTTTTTGGGTTATAGATCATATTGATGAGTAATAATATTCCAGTTGCACATGGTTGAGGGTTATAATTCATATTGATGAGTAATAATATTCCAGTTGCACATGGTTGAGGGTTATGGATCATATTGATGAGTAATAATATTCCAGTTGCACATTGTTGAGGGTTATAATTCATATTGATGAGTAATAATATTCCAGTTGCACGCGGTTAAGGCTTATAGATAATATTAAAGGGCAATCGTAATCCAACTTAGCTCGCTTGAGGGTTATAAATTATATCTGTGGATAAATATATTACAATTTTACTCATTTGAGGCCTGGAAATAATTCGGTTGTAGTCGGTCTAAGCCACAATATTTGAAGTCACTTATAATGGTAATAATATAAATTATGAAGTGTGCGTTGTGGTAAACGCATATTCAGAAACCCAAATTAACATTAACCATTACAAAGTTTTAGTTTTATTCTATTTTAAAGTTACAATAACATAAATTTGTAAAAATACATTTTTCAAACAAGCTTTTTTACAAACATATTTTTTTTAAATTTGTTTTATTCTTGATGGCAGAATTTACTTTTTAAAATTGTTTGGTGTGCTAAATAATAATGTTGATGCTCCTTCTGTGCGAGATAATTTACTTGAGATTTTAATTCTCACAAAGCGTAGCTAAAACACGCCGCGGTGCCATCTGGATGTCTAACCCAATTACTTAGAGTAAACACGAAGTAAATAATTAGTACATTGTTAATTTAAGAAGGAACTCATAACCAAAAAGTTTGTGTTTCGCCTCGACAATAGTCTCTCCAAAAAGTTTTCTTCTCGCTTTTAACATCAGATTGAGGATTTCGAAACTTTTGAGCGGGGACTCCTTTCCGCTGTGCTATCTTCTTTCGCTTTTTTCTGAACTGTGCCAAGAGAATTCGCCACCTTCTAAAGTTTATCTTTAAAGAAGTGTAAAGTGACTTAACTTCTGTGCCAACAAGTCAGTAATTGAAGGAATTGATGCGTCGACTGAGACACTTTCTTTCTTTCTTTCACCTACCCTAACATGTCTTCCTTTATTTTTTCTTTCATATTCTTTTTAGAAGAAACTAGAGAAAACTTTTATATTAAAGTCGGACTGTCAAACTTGATTTGGTACTTTACAACAATACCAATATACTATTGTAAGCATTACTTTAAAATTGGGGAAGAGTGTTTCTTTTAAAATATGTATAATGTACTTTGATCGACTTATATATCAGATCTGTTTAGGTTGCGTTAAATAATATTCTAAATAAAAAGTTTTATCTCAAAGAATATATTTATCTTAGAAATTGAATTTGAGATAAATTGTCTGTGAATAATAAACAAAAATCACATAAAAATAAGAAAATATTACTACAAATTAAATTATTCTCATTCATTCTCTTATTGTTTTATTGATGTATTATAACTTATAAATAATTTAAGGAGCTTAATTTTAGAATTTGGTGTACATTTTAGTACACAAATAAAGGGAATAAATTGAAAATTATTAAAGTTTTTATTTTATTTATACATTTTTACAATTTTAATTAAATTAAGTTCCTAATTCAAATGTTGATTTATATATTACGGACTAAGCCGCAGTGATTGGTGTACTGTCTAGCTCATAATTTGTTAGGTATGAGGAGGGTTGAACTTAGAGGAAGTGTACCATGTTTTACATTTTTCTGTGCGCCATGGGTCCTACTACTGGTCTGGAGTACTCGTGACTTACACTATTTTAAGGCCTCAAGAAGAGGGAAGTTGTAGAAACCAGGGAGAACATTTTGACATATCTATATATCTGTAAATAATCAAAGATATATATATGTATTATATATATATATAGATATAATGAACACAAAAGTTAAAAAAAAATCTTAAATATTCTCCATAGTTGGTGCTATAAACCAGTTAATTGTGATATGCTAGCACTACTTCTAGTTTTAGTATGTAATGTTTTATCAACCATATTCAAATATAAATATAATATTAAATTTCTCCAAAGTGGATGTATGCTTCATATTATGTTATAACCAGTAAAAGTGTTCAATATTTCCACTTAGGGATGCGGCAGCACTCTGATGAAATACCAAGGGATATTTTTCGAATAAGGGATTGGACTGTTCGAACATCCAATGCCACAGTAGAATTCAAAAATGGTAATAATCTTTGATAAAAAGTGAAAAAAAATTAATTGAATTAATTTTGAAAAAGTTATTTACAAAAATAACTTTTTATTGTGTTAGGAAAATTTGAGGAAGTAAAAATTTGTAGTTGAATCAATGATAGAATTTTTTTAATCAAGAATTATTCGTCTTTTAAATATACAGATATAGTTAGTTATCTTTGAGCCTCTACTAAAAAAATAAAACCTTTATTCGGATTTAATCCGTAATAATAGAAAGCCAAGGAAATAGTTATATCTACTGCCACTTGACCAAATATAATACCTTACAAGCTGAACACATTATATCCATCTATTTAAAAGATATTCCTCAAATATACAAAATATTAATAGTCCTATCTCCAGGTATGATTCTTGGCTAACCGGAGTTTCTTTGCGTCGAGTCGTCCTGCTGCCGAATGTCAACAGAAACTGGAGAGTGAGTAAAAATAGAGTTATTGTCCCCCCCCCCACCCTCGTGTTTTATTTTTCTAAAGAAACAAGAAGAAAAGTTATTATTATTTTTTTGTTTGAAAAAAAAAGTGCTAAAGAAGAAAAAGCATCTTGGAGGGGTGAAAAAACTAGAAAATGAAAGAAACATTGTTTTGGAGTTGAGTTTCCAAGTACGTGCAGAAGGAAACATAATGTGATGAAGAGAATGTTAAAATAAAAACAAAACAACGAGAGAGAGAGAGAGAGAGTGTTGAAGTTTCAAAGGCAGCAATATTAACATGAAGAGGGTGGAGAGAAGGGAGGAAGTCAAACCATTCGTCACTAACCTTGCCTCATCATTAGACCGTGTCATCTTGAACTTCACTCACGAGTCACGAACTGTTCTGCTGACATGTCTTCTATTAGTCAACTGAGATGTCATTTCTCTTCTTCTCTAAGGCTGCATACACACAGGCTAGGTTTTCCTTCTTAATTCATTAGATAAACTTATATTTAAATAAAGATGACCGCTATCACGAAATAAACAGTGACTTAGCTACCTACTATAAAATCTGTGACTTGAATTCACACGCTTGTTGGGTTTTTTTTTAAAATATTCTTGATTTGTAAATAGCAACTAAAAAGCGATTATTTTCATTAAATGATTTATGTATTTAAAAATTAAACTTTTAAAGTAAATATAGAAACTGTCATTTATACTTTAATGTACGATTATATGAAAGCAATTTGATAAAAATCACATAGGGGACTACTTTAAATCGATGCTTCGTTTCACTCCTGTTTGAAAGACAGGAAATAGTTTTCAAATGTCTAGTGGAAGACTATTGTTATCTCCTCTCTGCAAGCATTTTTACTTAAATGTTGTTAAATTTAGGACCTATACTACTATCGAATCAAGAAAATATATTTAATAATAGCTACTTGTTTTGATAGTGGCAGGTAGAAATATTAAGTAGGTCATTCCCTCGGTAGTAGTTGACATTCAGTATTGAATTAAGTAGTCAGAAAGCGATGGACTGCTTACCTTTCTCACGCATACGTAGCTACGTTGGCTTCCCATTAATCAAATCTAAATATGTGGGTTTGTACCGCTTTATGGAACAGATACAAATGTGTGTGCATTACTGCATGCAAGTAAACCTCACTATAACCTATCCCTGTCTTGATTTAGTCCTATCCAGTCTCATCATTACACCCTACCCCTATTTTGAGATAGTTATATTCAGTACCCCTCATTAAGCCCTCTCCCTATATTGAGCTAGTTCCAAAAAAGTCCCCCTCATTACACCGTATCCCTATATTGAGCTAGTTCTATCCAGTTCACCTCTCTACACCTTAACCTACACCTCATTACACATCTACCTATCCCTAGCTTGCGCTAGTTTTATCCAGCCTCCCTCATTACGCCGATCTCAATCTTGAGCTAGCTCGTTCCAGTCTCTCTCATTACACTCTATCTCTTTCAGGTCTATTCTAATGTTATACTCCCATCTGCGTCTAGGTCTTCCAACGGTCTCTTCCCATCGGGGTTGTCAGTCAATACTTTAAATACGGTTCTGTTCCCCCCCCTCCCCCCATTCAATCTGCATGTCTTGCCCACCTGAACCTGCTAGATTTGATTACCCTAAAAAGGTCTGATGATGACTAAAGGGTATGTATCGCATCACTATGTAGCTTCTTCCACTATCTGTTACCTGCATCCATATATTTTCCTAATTAATTTGTTTTCAATCACCCTAGATTGATTATCGTTATGTATCAGTCACGTCTAGCCTGGTTTTAAAGGATTGGGGAGAGCCGAGTTTGTATCCCAGCCTGGTGTATATGTTTTTCCCTTAATTTCTTATCACTCACTCTCCCTTCACGCAAATGTATTTACACTTCCTCTAAAATTCAACCTTCCTCAACCGTAGAGCATTAGCGTATTTATTACATAAGCGTATAACTCAAACGGGTAGTGTTTTATATTTATTTAGCACCGCGTCTTACTATCCGTTCGGGTTATACGCTTAAGTATTAATTACGCTAATGGTCTAGGAGTTGGGAAGGTTGAATTTTGAGGAAGTGAACCTGCATTCACGTGTAGGGAGAGTGGAAAAACATTTAGTAAAAACCAACCCCAGTTCACCCGACCGAGATTCGAACCTCGATCTCTCCGTTCTCGGCTGTCTAGCACAACACGACTAGCGCGTTAGCTAACCATGCCACCCAGGTGGGTTATAATATTATTGTTTGCACCACTCGTAACAAAATCATTATCTCCTTAAATGGTTGCAGGCATCTCACTGCTCAGCCACTGGAGAAGGCTCTTCAAATATATAGGCCTATTAATACAATAAAGATGTTGCCTATCTGTTTGTCAGTATGAGCGTAGCGCGATATCTCTCACACGCGGAGAGCTGGAATTTAAAAATTATTAACCTTATTGTACGATTTTAAATTTCGATTTGATTTTTAATAATTAATTAAAAACCTGCTTAAAAGGTTAAAATAAATAAATTGAAGATTTTTTTTCTGTCTGTTTGAAGTAAATTAAAGTGTTGCCTGGTGGGTCACGTGGTTACCCTTGGCAATGCCAGGTACTACTGCTATTCCTCAATAAATATAAGTCTAAACATTTTATATATTAATTAGATCTCAATTTTGTGTATAGATCACGTTGTGTGACTCAAAGGTAACGTTACAGAGTTTTGAATATCTTTCCTACCTTCCCTTCCATAACGGTTTTACAATAAAATAGTTTACACTGCCAGGTTTATTGTTTACTTTCAGACTGAATGTTTCCCTATTCTGCTTCTACATACACAACTTATTCAATATCATATTTATCTTTATCTGCAACGATCTGTTTAATATTTGATAGCCATTATGTTTCTTACTTTGTTTTTAAACAATTTACGAAAAAACTTCGTAAATTAAAGTGATTAAACAATTACTTTAACATAAAGTAATGCGCTTATGACTTTGTGAGAGTTGATTTTAAGATAAATGTACCTCCGTTTGCGTGTAGAGAGAGAGAGTGGGAAATTATTTAAGAAAACACTTTGTTACACCCACATGAAATACGAGCCTCCACCTTCTATTTACCAGCAAATCAGAAAAGATGAGTTTGACACCAAGTCTGTGTGTCCCTATTTACCAGCAAATCAGAAAAGATGAGTTTGACACCAAGTCTGTGTGTCCACCCAACAGACTTAGAATCTAGGAACAGATCGAAGAAAGTTTTATATATATATATATATATATATATAGTTAAAACAAATACATGTATTCAAAAATAAAAATTATATCAATATTCTGGTTCTTGGAAGACCTAGAAATAACAGGTTCAGCCACTAAACATTGTTTACAAACCTTCTAGTATATTGAGAATTACCATTCATTAAAAGAAGTCTAAATAAAGCTCGAATAATGCGATCAATTAGTCTTTGTTCAAATATAATAATCCTTCCAACATTTTCATTCACAAGGATTACGAGCCGTTGAGGAAGCGTAATAAAAAGGGGTTTCGTGGGAAGTTTAGTGTAAAATTGAATTTTAATTGAAAATTAATCGCTTCTCTAAATGATATTTCAAATGCGTTTTTAATGGATCGGATAAAACTAATCAATTTTTATCCCGTGTATTTTTGGTAATCTAATACGTTCTATTTAGAAGTTGAACCTAGTGGTTTAAATATTGAAATCCGATGCTGGAGCCCAGATTATGCGCAATAAATAAAGAGACTACGGAGGGACGCGTACTCTTAGCGTCGTGCTGGGCTCAAACTATTGACTAACTGGGTGAAAAGTTGAATTAATTATTAATATTGACGGATACATTCTCTACAGTTAACTTAAAACTATTATCGTAATAGGCTAACTAATGAAAGGCAGATACTGCGTCACTATATATATCCTTATATTTATGTATGTTACTTCAAATATATTTTTAAAGTATTTATACGTTTGGATTCAATAGAACAAATTGTGAAGTGCTTGATCCATACGCACCAAGTTATCTCAGTGGTAGAGCGAACATTGGCATAAAGTTAAAGGCACCGGGTTCGATTCTTCTGATTTTTCACCTGATTTTGTTATATATATTTTATACATAATATATATATAAATATAATGGTATTACCTTTATATATATAATTATATATAAATATAATAATTATATATAATATATATACCTTTATATATATATAATGGTATTACCTTTATATATATATATATATATATATAATGGTATTACCTTTATATATATATATAATGGCATTACCTTTATATATAAATATAATGGTATTACCATTTTATATATAAGTGTGTGTGTTTACAGATAAGTTTTTAAAAGGTCTTAATGATAATTGTGCACGAAGTGTTACTTAAACTAGCTAGTTAAAGATTGTTACGTTAAGAAGCGTTTAAATGTTATTAATTATAAACAGATTCCAAAAATAGTCTTGAATATTATATTATTAATGACTGAAACATGCAAGGTTATCAACACAAAGTGTATTATGAACTTGTAAGTACAGGGTTGAATCGTAATGCCATATTCTTCAGATTGATCTTGTCTGTCTACTTTGATTTTAGGGCCTAATTGAATGGTGACAAATTGCAACAATAATTATAAAGATTGTTAATTGTTTATTTACTAAAAAAAGTATTATTTTCTTAATTTCAAAATGTGTAGCTTAACTGTCAGAATAAAGAAAGAGGCATAATATTCTTTATTCTCTCCATATCCGGTTGGTAGCAAAGCGTATAGATGTAAGTGTCCTGGGTTGTATAACCCGTAGGGGTAGTAAGACGCAGAGATAAAATATATTTGAAGTCAAAAGTTATTGGTTGGGAATAGATGCGAGTTTAAATAAACTGACACGAATTTCCTTAGAAAGGGAATGCGAAACTCAAAGCTATAAATTAGATTTAAAAAAACTACCTCATGAGTATCCAGCTGAGATTTGAAACTGGACCTAGTCGCTGTAAAGCAAATCTAATGCGAAGCTGACGCCTATGACAGTGCAAATTTCAGTGTAAGTATGTTTCTAGTCTAAACTACATTACAACTTCAAATTTCAGGGAGGGTAGCATTGGACCAGTTTTAAACACAAAAATGGCCTTTTAAAGTGTATATAAATAATTAAGGCTACATTCATGAAAAGTGCCCTTCATAGCAGTAGTATTAAACCTTTCTTTGTTCATATATTCCAAGATACAATCTTTCTTTTACTTTGTAAACCCAAATTGGTTGGTGCATAATGAAAACTATACATATTCTATAATTTACATCTAAAATAAATAAATTACGTTCCCAAATCACATTCCCCCGGGTCTCTTGTAGCTTACCCTAAATCTTGTCCTGATTATTCAGTGATTATAATTAAATAATATATATATTTAAATTTAAGTACCCTCTAAGATGTATTTTCGTATATAAAAATAAAGGTAGAATAGATCAAATTTAAAGACGCTTCCTAGAGCTATATTTCAGCTATAAAAATTGACACCACCTAGTATTTCTAAAAAATAAAATATTTTGCTGATTTTACAAAACATGAGCTTCTCGCCATCGGATAGTTAGTTAAGTCCTCTAAAGAATGGTTCTTAATCTTCTATTACTCGCAGCCCCCTAAATATTCTAATATATTTTTGCGGCCCCCTTGTTTTTACTAACATATTAATCATTAAGATTTTTTCAAAAATAGGGGAGTTATTTACTGATAATGATAATAATAATAATTTAAATTCAATTTAAATTTCCTTTACTATAGTACTGGATAACAGTCGTAAGACCTATAACAGGCCAGCACTGAAAAATACACAATTATCTTACAAATATATATAATTACACGAGAAAATAAGATAAACAATAATAGCTAAATAATTTTATATACTGTTGAATAGTTACGAAAAAAATAGTAATTAATGATGATAAGAATAAAAAATAGCAATAATAATAATAAATCACTAAAGAGTAGATAAAAGCAGTAACAATATGCAAAAAATAAATCAGAATATTGTAAATTTAAATATTATAGACAGAATGTTTACATGTTAAATTATTATTATAGAAGTTGCTTAAATAACGCCCTGAGTTAAGCTTTTCTTTTATGATAGAAGTCAAATTTGACAAATCTAGAATTGGTACTATAGATACAAACACCTATAGGGCTCACCTTCTAAAAGTTATAGAGAAGAAATAATTTTGGAATACGAGAAGCCCGAGAAGGGATATGAACGCTTACATGACCAAGGGTACAGACAAGGATATAAAGGATATAACAGATACCCAGCCTTACGGGAGTTTTGTTGCGCTCCCCGAGTCAGGTATAACTTAAAATATCCAGTGATAACAGTGCTTCCAAGTGAGAATTCTTTAAAACAACTCACTTACAAAATGTTCCTCGTGAGAAAGGCAAGCTAAGAATTGCTGTCTCTCCGAGTACAATAGTCTAGGTAGCGGTAGTCCCTTAGCTCCGCCTCACCCCCCTTTTATTACCCAAAACTTTTCAAACAATTGAGGGTGTTGGACCCAAATATACAATGCCAGTGCGTCTACAGTTTAAACGTAAGAGACACGAGTCTTGGAAATGCACTTTTAAAT
>CABFOW010008434.1:0-18058 GCA_902141385.1 Timema californicum | reverse complement strand
AGAAGCCTCCCCTTTTAGTCGCCTCTTACGACAAGCAGGGGTTACTGCGGGACTATTCTAACCCCGTCCCGCAGGGGGGCACGTAAAGTTGAGAACATTAAAACAACCCCTCTCCCAGCTCTTTATCTATTTGTTGCACCAAACCACTAGGGTAAGAATAGTCATTATTTTTAACCAGAGAGAAATATTTTATGAAATTAAGCACAAATAAGTGTTACCATGGCGATTTAAACACAGAATGAAAAGCTGAAAATTCTATAGGAAAATTAGATTTTTGTAGGAAATTACTATTTTTCCCGACATTCCGGACCCCTAATCCTAAAAATGAGCGATCCTTTGTCAAATTAGTTCAATCGTAGTTTCAATTACCGGAAATGGGCTTATCAAAATATATGTTAAGATTCAAGATCATTTTATCATTTTTGAGCTTATAATACATACCAAAACTTATTTAAATATCATTTTATCATGCGCGAAACAAAATCTAGACAATTTTTTCAAGAAATTAAAACCATAATCTTTTAATTTTCAAATTATGCTCAATATTATATATTTATATGCAAATTAACGATGACAATCCAATAAGAAATAAATATTTCCCCAGTTTAGGCATTTCAATTTAGATGTGTTATGACCGGCGTGTTACTATTTGCTAAAATGAACATAAAAACCATTATTTGAAAGAAAAAACCCACCAGAACTCCCACTTGGTTAAAATGTATAATTTTTAAATCATTATTCAAGATCATTTGAGCGTTTATGCACTTATAATACATACCAAAATTTATTTAAATATCATTTATCGTGCGCGAAACAAAACGTAGACAATATTTTCACGAAATTAACAAAGTAAACTTTTAATTTTCGAATTATGTATATTATTGATTTAAATGCGAATTAACGATAACACTCTAATAAAAAATAAATGTGCCCCCAGTTTAGGCATCTCAATATAGATGTGTTAAGACCAGCATCCAAAGAGAACTAGTTATCCAAAGAGAACTAGTTATCCTAAAGAGAACTGGTTATCCAAAGAGAACTGGTTATCCAAAGAGAACTGGTTATCCAAAGAGAACTGGTTATCCAAAGAGAACTAGTTGTCCAAAGATAAAATTGTGATGTGTTCGAAGCAAAACAATAATAATTGACAATGCAGCAAATAACGGTTTCAATGCTGACTAAATAAAGAATGAAAAACTGGAAATTCTCGGTGAAGATCGGGGTTTGGTGAAAAACTACTATTTTTCCCGACATCATAAACTATTAACCGTTAAAATAAGTGGTTGTCTGTCTAAATCTGTTGTCATTTCCCCGTAATTTCTATTACCAGAAACGGGCTTATCACATCATATATAAGATGTCAAGATAAAGTTTTGTAATCGTGATAAAATCGATTTCGAGATTATGGTGAATCTTTAATCTTTAAGTAAATCCGAATACAAAAAAGTGAATTTTACAATTGCGCCTGCCTCCATGTCTGTTTGTCCTTGTCAACGGATCATAAACGGTTGGATAGATATTATTTAAACTTGATATTTAGATTTTATAGAGTTACCTCAGGATATTCTTTTTATATTGACCGAACACTTCAAATTAAGGGTAGTTTACCGATGAGTGATTTTATTAAATTACAAATCTTCCGAAAATGACACGATATCGTTTAAAATGTTGTTATTATTAGAGTTCATAGACCCATGGACACAATGAGGTGATTAGGGACTTGAACGATACAAAAATATAGTAAAATCCCCATAGGGGAGATACATAATAATTTACTTGTCAGAATAGGTAGGTGAACACACACTATAAAAAACCCAATATAAAAATAATAAATCTCAATATGATAAAATACCCATTTGAGATACTCCATCGAAGTGCTCAAATGAGCTATTAGTACAAATTGAGTGATACAGCTGCTTAAAAAAACGCCTGTGTATACAACACATTAAAAGAACTGAAGAAACATATTGAAATGTAACACGTAAAAAGACCTATAGTGGACGAAACATTAAGCTAGGTGTGTCTTTGTGTCAAGTGTAAATCACTCAACTACAGTGTTTTGCTCATACTTTGCAGTCGGCTGTCTCTGACGCAAAGAAAATTTCAGAAGGTCTAAAAAAAGGTACGTACACGTTGGACACTAAAAACAGTGCAATTGCAAGTGAAGAACTTGACACAAGATTCAAGAAGAGCGTCTTCAACTAATTCAAGACTGCCCTACACGATGGAATTAACAATATTTAATGTTGGAGCTGTTATTAGTAAAAGAGAACGCAGTGATATTACTTCAATTGATATTGAAATATGAGAAAAACAAATTCCCTGCCAGTGGAAAGTTTTGTACTTGCATTAAAAGAGAAACAGTTTCTATTTTTTAAATGTGCGCATCTGCGTACGGCCGATGTTTCATTTTTTGGGCATCTTTAACAAATCAATATAAAACAACGCCGATCTGCTAACATTCTATTTTGATGGTTAATAAATTTGTTACTTGTGATTATTTTTATTTCAAATAACGTGCATAAATTGGAAAAAGGTCTATGGTAAATATATTTTGTTTAGAACGATGGATGTGCTGATTATTTCAAACATGAGTCACTAAGAACAAGCTAATTATTCAAAGATCAAATACGAGGCAAAAGTAATAAAATATATTTTATTTTTAATTTTAGGACTCAAAAATATATCCACACATTTTGAATAATCGGCATAAATAATCGGAAATTCAAACACCGATCATCGAAATCGCAGATTATGCGAGAATCGGATTAGTAATCGGCATCGGCCCAACCCTAATTTAAATCAGCAAAAAAGTTATACAACGGTTATTTTTATAACAAACATTTATTATTTTTAAAATATTTTAAAATACTAGCTTCATTTTATTTAAGTTGAAGGAGTAAAATATACCACGTGCTAACCAACGAAATTAAAAGCGTGTTTGTTTTCGTGTTTTAATATTAATGTAACACAAATTATATAAACGATCGGACGAAAATAAACTAAACATAAATTTTTTTTTTTTAAATACCGGTAGTTTGTTTGATAAAAAAATACTCTACTTTGAAACGTATGATCTTTGAAATAATTGTAAAGTGTATTTGGCAGTGGCTACATTGGATAATTATTTTTTGAACCTCTTTATTCGTGTGTATGATTAACTACAAAGTGTTTGTGGCTGTGATATATATTTAATTTATATTATATTATAATTTATATTTAATATATTTTCTAAATTTAATATTGCGTGTGTACCAATAAAAAAAAGTAAGATTTTAACCTTAAGATTGTTATATTAACCTATTGACTAGGCCTATGTCAGGAAAATTGATTTTAATATAGTATTAACACAAAACATAAGATAAATTTGTTTTTACTAGGATTGGTTTATTAGTTTAATGCCAGGCTACCACCGTGGTTCGGATTCCACGTTAAACTTGTAGGTCCTCCATTTCATCTCACAATCACCCTACCATTACACATTAGCGTAAGTGCGTATAACCAGAACGGGTAGTAAGATGTGGTGCTAATAATAATAATAATAATAATAATAATAATATTAGTTTAAATATTTTGAAATTAACATAACTTATTTTAATAGTGGTTTAACTTTATAGTAAAACATTTGAAAGGGAATAGCTTTAGTTTAGAAATTAGGTTGTATTTTTTAAACCCAACCAATAAGATCGAAGATTAGAAGAGCTCTGTGGTTCAAATTTATCTGCTGGATTACCACTCGAGAATCGGGTGAATTGACCCAAATCAACGAGAGTAGTGTGAGATGGTGAGTAGGCCTGTTTTATATTTTTCTAAAAGTTGCTTCCATAATTCTACCTTTGCAAGGAATGTTGGCTAGTAGTTCCCACCATTTATAGTTCAGAACAGGGTGAAATGTTTCAACATAGCCTGGTTTTCTTCCTATTCACACAGTCTTGTCAAGTAGCTACAGAAATTATAAAAGGCTATGGGAGTAGTACGTAAACAAATACCTACTTCAGATAAAATGATTATAACTCAAACCGCTCTAGGCCTATTAATCACACAAAACTCTTTGATAGTGTGTTTGTGGTATTAAGACTATTTTCCGATAGCATCTGTTTGTATACTAAACTTTGCCTTCAAACTATGTGTTAACGGAGATTGGTACGGTATAGGTCACATTTGTATACATAAAATAGTAAATAATAAATGAGCTAATACCATCATCCGGTCAAAAGAATACGGAGAACCTAACCACACTAAAATCATGATTATTGAAAATAATGTATAGCTAACAATTGAATAAAAACCAGGGATAACTAAGTCCCTTGTTGTTGATGCTTGAAAGGTTAGGTTCTACTAGTTTTAAATACTTTAAAATAATAAAAAAAAGATAACTATTGCATATTACTATCACAATACTGTAACTTAACCTTACCTTAAATTAGGAGGCTAGTAATCAAACAATATAATGGTGCTAGGAAAAAATTATGTCATAGTAGGCCTATATTAAAATTTAAAGTTAGAAACACATGTTTGTAAATATGTCTAAAATTTTAACCAGTTGTATGGATGACGAAAAAATAACAAATTGTATTATAATTTTAATAATCATTAATCAATTCTCTTTGTGTCCTTTTAATGGTATGAGGGATTGGAAAATTAGGTAACATTATTTGTTATTCTTTCTGTGGACATGCTTGGTGAAGTAAGCTCTTGACTAAATATTGATTTCAGTTACTGTCAAAGGAGAATTGACGACGTTGAGACTTCTGGAAATAAGAGGATCAGAAAACCAATTTCTGGCGTTTTAGCTAAAGCAGTAGATAAGTTTACAAGAGATTCTATACATCAAGTTTTCTAAAAAAAAAAAAAAGCACGAAGCATCGGGTTGCATTTTGGGGGAAGTGGGTCTCCTACAAACACAAGATTGTAGGATGCAGGGAGGAAATTATGTGTTTAATTTCCTCTACACCAACATAGAAAGCCCTTCAATCCCATTTTAGTAGCGACATTATTTATTAATATAAAATTTATTTATCCTCGCAATCCATAATACTATCACTTAAAAATAAAAATTGGTTGAAAACCTTTTTAGGTCCTCTTGCCTTTCCCAGTCTCTCCTGGACCTCCCGCTTCAGGAGAGGTTTTGGTTTATTTGGGAGAGGCTGGGTCGGGGGATACTTACGCGAAGGTTTTGTTAGAACCTTCGACGCTTTTTTAAAAGTCATTTTTTCGGCGGTCCCTCGCTGGTCCTTCTTCAAGGCACCAGTGGGACTCGCCTTTGCGACCTCACCTGTACCACCACTCATCCCGACCTCCGGAGTTCCTGAGGCGGGGTTGAGCGGCTCGACAACGGTCGCAATTGGTTTAGGACCCCCAGGAGGGCTCGGGGGGGTTCCCGAGGGGAGGCTTGGGTAATAAACCAGAGGGGGGCTCAGGTGAATGCCCCGAGGAGGGCTCTGGGTTGGGCCTTAGGAGCGGACCTCGGGTGTATAGGTGGTGGAGACTATATCATTGGAGGCGTTGCCTCCTGCACAAATCTTGGTGCTCATTGATACTGAGTATCTCGAGTAGTGACGAGAAGCACAGGTCGAGAAGATGTCTTCGAAATGTTGACTACGCAATGGCAGTTGGGACAATTTATGTTTTGACTAACAATCTGACTATATGACGTCTGAAATACCGGAGCTTGACTGGATAGGTATTATTTTCATGTCTGGGCATATGAAATCATCTTTTCAGTTTTGAATCTCCAGGACTTTAATCTCTGGCTTCCATTTCGGACAGACCCGAGACCAGGCAGAAGGCGGACCCTTGCAGTTCACGCAGAGTTTAGGAGATTCAAACGGCGTATCGTGAAACTCTCTACCGTAATCCGCACAGGTCGGCTTACTACGGTATCGCAGCTTCGTATGTCCAAACTCCTGACACTGAAAACAGCGCCTAGGGTTAGGGACATACGGCCGGACAGGAGTCACAAATGTAAGGATATACGTATCCGTTTTCTTTTCTTGGCCATTCTTTTTTATAAACTTCGGTTACATGTCTAGGTTTAAGGCTCACGACAGATCACCTCAATATCTACGCAGTCGAGGTCGTAGCATGTGACCATTCCCTTGAAAACATTGACGAACCTGTGTGGACTCACGTTTACCTGTAAATGGGGTGAAATGCTCAACGGTATCTGAGGTATTCCCATTACGTTTACCGTCTGGACGTCATTTATGGTCTGGATCATTACAGCGCCATCTCGCAGTTTTCTAATGGAGACCTCTGACTCTTTCTAGGATAAATGGGCTCGCACGTTTCAGGGTCTCACCGTCGTCTACTCTTGACATTACCAGAAAGCGGGGTTGGGGCCTTAGCACTTCCTGGATTTTTAATTGAAAAGGACTGGACGGTCTTACCCGTTTCCGCCTCTTGTCGTTGAACGGTACTTTAAGGGGCCGGGCAGTGAGTTGCCAGTGGACAGTAAGTAATTAGCTGTAACGAAGGTTTCAGCCATGCCTCATAGTGGGGACAACCTGCACACTACTCGGATCGTAGACCCAGGGTGATCCAAGTTGGTACTACCACATGTGGCCCTGTTAACTGTCCCGACGAGAGGCCCCATACGACGCGAGACATGACAACCTTCGCATAGGGCATCGCCGGGAGAGAGGTCATCCCAGCAAGTGGGTGTAGGAAAGTGCCAATTTTATGTCCGGGCCCTCATGAACGCAACCGATCTTTTCCCAAAGTAGGGTACCCGGTTATTATCATCCCTAAGGCCCTTCTACCAAGATATAACAACCAGCGCACTTTCATAAAGGAGCTCAATCGAAGTGGTATCCAATAATTGTCCGAGGAGAGCGAAGTTAGCTTCCAAGGTCACCGAAGGATAATCCAAAAAGCTTCCGTGAAGTACTGAACGGCAGGGGAAGGGAATAAAGAAGTAAGAAAAGAGACTGGAGAAGAAGGAAGGATAAAAAAGGAAGTGTATAGGATAGATCTGTCCTGCACAGAATCCTCCCCTTTTAGTCGCTTCTTAAGACACCACAGCTGTATACACTACATTAAAAGTATAGAACAAACATTTAAAAATATAAAGCCCCCCCCCCCCTGCGGGACTATTCAAAACCCCGTCTCGCAGGGGGGGGGGCGGCTTTATATTTTTAAATGTTTGTTCTATACTTTTAATGTAGTGTATACAGCTGTGGTGTTTTATAGCAGGTGTAGGCCTATCGCTCAATTTGTACTAATAGTCAACTTAAGCACTCCTAGGGAGTGTCTCAATTGGGTCTATTATCTTATTGAGATCTATTCTTTTTATATTTGTATCATATATATTTTATATTGTGTATTCACCTGCATATTCTGACAGGTGAATTAATATGTCTCTCCCCTATGGGGATTTTACTGTGTTTTTTAATGTCGTTCAAGGCCTTAATGACCTAAATGTGTTGATTGGTCTATAAACAATAATAATAATCATCTATGTCCTCTCTTTTGATCTGAAAATATTCCGACTGTACGGAAATATAAATCATGGAGAACAGAGTAGATGTATTACAAAATAATTAATTTATTTTGTTTTCCTTGAGGCTAAATAATAGTTTGGTCTTGGTAATAACGAGTCTTTACCATTGAATGCATTTTGGGGTGTGTTCTACGTGCGTTGGTCCGTAAGGAAGGCCCCGTAGTGTTCTACGTGCAATGGTCAATAAAAAAGGTTAGGAGTGTTTTGTGTGCGGTGGCGCGTAAGGAAGGCCCATTAGTGTTTTGTGTGCGGTGGCGCGTAAGGAAGGCCCATTAGTGTTTTGTGTGCGGTGGTCCGTAAGGAAGGCCCTATAGTGTTCTATGTGCGGTGGTCCATAAAAAAGGCCCCGTAGTGTTCTACGTGCGGTGGCCCGTAAGGAAGGCCCCGTAGTGTTCTACGTGCGGTGGCCCGTAAGGAAGGCCCCGTAGTGTTCTACGTGCGGTGGCCCGTAAGGAAGGCCCCATAGTGTTTTGTGTGCGGTGGTCCGTAAGGAAGGCCCTGTAGTGTTCTATGTGCGGTGGTCCATAAAAAAGGCCCTGTAGTGTTCTATGTGCGGTGGTCCATAAAAAAGGCCCTGTAGTGTTCTATGTGCGGTGGTCCATAAAAAAGGCCCTGTAGTGTTCTATGTGCGGTGGTCCATAAAAAAGGCCCTGTAGTGTTCTATGTGCGGTGGTCCATAAAAAAGGCCCTGTAGTGTTCTATGTGCGGTGGTCCATAAAAAAGGCCCTGTAGTGTTCTATGTGCGGTGGTCCATAAAAAAGGCCCTGTAGTGTTCTATGTGCGGTGGTCCATAAAAAAGGCCCTGTAGTGTTCTATGTGCGGTGGTCCATAAAAAAGGCCCTGTAGTGTTCTATGTGCGGTGGTCCATAAAAAAGGCCCTGTAGTGTTCTATGTGCGGTGGTCCATAAAAAAGGCCCCGTAGTGTTCTACGTGCGGTGGCCCGTGAAGAGGGCCTCCAACAGGAGATTAAAGGAATATTTCAATCACTCCGAGATGGATTCAAAGATTTAAAAATATATATTATAATGGAAGTTTAAGGTGTTATATATTACAATAGTTTTAGAACTTAGGCATTGTGAAGGAATGCAAGAGAGTGTTTTGTCATTGTGTCTCACCACCCGTTTGGAACACACGCATGATGCACTTATTACACAAATGTGTTAGGCAGGAGGAAGGTTTGATTTAAAGTGTAGCCGAATTCACTCTGAGGGAGAGAGTGGTAAACCACCCTCAGTACACCAACCAGGGTTCTAACACCGATCTCCCCGTTATTTAAGTTTAGTCTATTGCGTGATTGACGCCTTAGACCACACAACCACCAAATTGGATGGTAGATTGTGAATAATACTATCGAGAGTATTGAGAACGCCCCTTACCCCCAAAACACACCTCCTTAATACGGCTCTGGGTCATTGTGTAAGCTAGATATTAATTCCTTCCTACCCCCAAAACTCAAACTCAATTACAATAAATAATATATCATGGTATTTACTGGTAAGACTTGTACATCCCCCGCCTCTCCTGACGGACACACATCCCATCCCCTTCCCCCCACCCAGCCCTCCCCGTGAACTGAGCTCGCCTGGGCCCGGGACTAGACCCAGGAGACGGCAGTTTGACCCCCGGCGGATCCATGGCTGCTTCATAATGGATCAGTCTGAATCTGTGCCGAGTAAAACATGGGCTGATAGTAAGTGATCATACAAGGGCAGAGCCAATAACACAGATTCACTTGTTTTATGTTGGTAACACCTACCATTGTTTCGGGCATAATACAGTCCATCTTGGAATGTATTGATTTTTGGGGGTGAGTATCCTCTTTAAAGTCGGGTTTGTAAAACAGATAGTCATTTCATTTTCTTAAAACATCTCAAATAAATGCGAAAAAAATATTACAGGTAATGCTTATGGTAAGGTGTTTGGAAAGCTACTCAATAACTAAAACAAATGTAAGAAATACCCGTTCACTTGAACACAATACTGCACCAAACTCTAGGAGGTATGGATTATATCCATGCACGTTTGATACAAATACTATTGGAACATGACCCCTGGACACGGAAACATATCTTGGGAATATAGCTTACCACCCCACTGACCTAACGATAAGTGTTTCAGCCTTCGGATAGCATTTCACGCTGGGAAAAAGTGCCATGAGCAACCACAAAGATTTCGGGTTTAATTCCAATGTCCAGACATTATTTTCTATCTTATGTTGAGGTAAAAAAAACTTTTTGATATACAAAAAATTATTCTAAATGCTTTTCTTAACTAAGACAAGTTTTTCTAAAACCCGGAATTTTTAACGAGGCCATCCATGGCTAAGTAGGCAAACTGAAAAATGTTGTGGTATTCATAAAATTTAAATTAATGGCGTCATGATAAATTGGTCTAATCGTTTAAAAAACATTGGTTGGTTCCCTAAAGAGACTGTTCAGTCCCCACTACAAAAACCTGAGACCTCTAACTAGAGACTGTTCAGTCACCAACAACCTGAGACCTCTAACTAGAGACTGTTTAGTCACCAACAACCTGAGACCTCTAACTAGAGACTGTTCAGTCACCACTACAAACAACCTGAGACCTCCAGCTAGAGACTGTTCAGTCACCACTACAAACAACCTGAGACCTCCAGCTAAAGACTGTTCAGTCACCAACAACCTGAGACCTCTAACTAGAGACTGTTGAGTCACCAACAACCTGAGACCTCTAACTAGAGACTGTTGAGTCACCAACAACCTGAGACCTCTAACTAGAGACGGTTCAGTCACCAACAACCTGAGACCTCTAACTAGAGACTGTTCAGTCCCCACTACACACCACCTGAGACCTCTAACTAGAGACTGTTCAGTCACCAACAACCTGAAACCTCTAACTAGAGACTGTTGAGTCACCAACAACCTGAGACCTCTAACTAGACACTGTTCAGTCACCAACAACCTGAGACCTCTAACTAGAGACTGTTCAGTCACCAATAACCTGAGACCTCTAACTAGAGACTGTTCAGTCACCAACAACCTGAGACCTCTAACTAGAGACTGTTCAGTCACCAACAACCTGAGACCTCTAACTAGAGACTGTTGAGTCACCAAAAACCTGAGACCTCTAACTAGAGACTGTTCAGTCCCCACTACACACCACCTGAGACCTCTAACTAGAGACTGTTCAGTCCCCACTACACACCACCTGAGACCTCTAACTAGAGACTGTTCTCTCAGTACTACATACCACCTGAGACCTCTAAATAGAGACTGTTCAGTCACCAACAACCTGAGACATCTAACTAGAGACTGTTCAGTCACCAACAACCTGAGACCTCTAACTAGAGACTGTTCAGTCACCAACAACCTGAGACCTCTAACTAGAGAGTGTTCAGTCCCCACTACACACACCTGAGACCTCTTACTAGAGACTTTTCAGTCACCACTACACACCATATGAGACCTCTAACTAGAGACTGTTAAGTCACCACTACACACCAGCTGAGACCTCTAGCTAGAGACTGTTCAGTCACCACTACACACCAGCTGAGACCTCTAGCTAGAGACTGTTCAGTCCCCACTACACACCAGCTGAGACCTCTAACTAGAGACTGTTCAGTCATCACTACACACCAGCTGAGACCTCTTACTAGAGACTGTTCAGTCACCACTACACAACACCTGAGACCTCTAGCTAGAGACTGTTAAGTTCACCACTACACACCAGCTGAGACCTCTAGCTAGAGACTTTCAGTCACCACTACACACCAGCTGAGACCTCTAGCTAGAGACTGTTCAGTCACCACTACACAACAGCTGAGACCTCTTACTAGAGACTGTTCAGTCACCACTACACACCACCTGAGACCTCTAACTAGAGACTGTTCAGTCACCACTACACACCAGCTGAGACCTCTAGCTAGAGACTGTTCAGTCACCATTACACACCAGCTGAGACCTCTAGCTAGAGACTGTTCAGTCACCACTACAAACAACATGAGACCTCTAACTAGAGACTGTTCAGTCACCACTACATACCATCTGAGAACTCTAGCCAGAGACTGTTCAGTCACCACTACACACCAGCTGAGACCTCTAACTAGAGACTGTTCTGTCACCACTACAAACAACCTGAGACCTCTAACTAGAGACTGTTCAGTCACCACTACACACCAGCTGAGACCTCTAACTAGAGACTGTTCAGTCACCACTACACACCAGCTGAGACCTCTAACTAGAGACTGTTCAGTGACCACTACACACCACCTGAGACCTCTAGCCAGAGACTGTTCAGTCACCACTACACACCAGCTGAGACCTCTAACTAGAGACTGTTCAGTCACCACTACACACCACCTGAGACCTCTAACTAGAGACTGTTCAGTCCCCACTACACACCACCTGAGACCTCTAACTAGAGACTGTTCAGTCCCCACTACACACCAGCTGAGACCTCTAGCTAGAGACTGTTCAGTCCCCACTACACACCACCTGAGAGCTCTAACTAGAGACTGTTCAGTCCCCACTACACACCAGCTGAGACCTCTAGCTAGAGACTGTTCAGTCCCCACTCCATACCATCTGAGACCTCTAACTAGAGACTGTTCAGGCACCACTACAAACAACATGAGACATCTAACTAGAGACTGTTCAGTCCCCACTCCATACCATCTGAGACCTCTAACTAGAGACTGTTCAGGCACCACTACAAACAACCTGAGACCTTTAACTAGAGAATGTTCAGTACCCACTACACACAACCTGAGACCTCTAGCTAGAGACTGTTCAGTCACCACTACACACCATATGAGACCTCTAGCTAGAGACTGTTCAGTCACCACTACACACCACCTGAGACCTCTAGCTAGAGACTGTTCAGTCACCACTACACACAACTTGAGACCTCTAACTAGAGACTGTTCAGGCACCACTACAAACTAACATGAGACCTCTTACTAGAGACTGTTCAGTCACCACTACAAACAACCTGAGACCTCTAACTAGAGACTGTTCAGTCACCACTACAAACAACCTGAGACCTCTAATTAGAGAATGTTCAGTCCCCACTACACACAACCTGAGACCTGTAACTAGAGACTGTTCAGTCCCCACTACACACCACCTGAGACCTCTAACTAGAGAGTGTTCAGTCCCCACTACACACCAGCTGAGACCTCTTACTAGAGATTGTTCAGTCCCCACTACACACCACCTGAGACCTCTAACTAGAGATTGTTCAGTCCCCACTACACACAACCTGAGACCTCTAACTAGAGACTGTTCAGTCCCCATTACACACCACCTGAGACCTCTTACTAGAGATCTTTCAGTCCCCACTACACACCACCTGAGACCTCTAACTAGAGACTGTTCAGTCACCACTACACACCACCTGATACCTATTACTAGAGACTGTTCAGTCCCCACTACACACCACCTGAGACCTCTTACTAGAGACTGTTCAGTCACCACTACACACCATATGATACCTCTAACTAGAGACTGTTCAGTCCCCACTACACACCAGCTGATACCTCTAACTAGAGACTGTTTAGTCACCACTCCATACCATCTGAGATCTCTAACTAGAGACTGTTCAGGCACCACTACAAACTAACATGAGACCTCTTACTAGAGACTGTTCAGTCACCACTACAAACAACCTGAGACCTCTAACTAGAGACTGTTCAGTCACCATTACACACCACCTGAGACCTCTAACTAGAGATTGTTTAGTCACCACTCCATACCATCTGAGATCTCTAACTAGAGACTGTTCAGTCACCACTACAAACAACATGAGACCTCTAACTAGAGACTGTTCAGTCCCCACTACACACCAGCCTAAACCTCTAGCTAGAGACTGTTCAGTCACCACTACACACCATCTGAGACCTCTAACTAGAGACTGTTCAGTCACCACTACACACCACCTGAGACCTCTAACTAGAGACTGTTCAGTCCCCAATACACACAACCTGAGACCTTCTAACTAGAGACTGTTCAGTCCCCACTACACACCACCTGAGACCTCTAACTAGAGACTGTTCAGTCCCCACTACACACCAGCCTAAACCTCTAGCTAGAGACAGTTCAGTCACCACTACATACCATCTGAGACCTCTAGCTAGAGACTGTTCAGTCCCCACTACACACCAGCTGAGACCTCGACAATTTGACTTAAATAATGTTTAAGTAGACCTACGTCAACTTTTCGCTTTAGTTAATATATATTATTGTGTTATTTTTTACATATTATTTTTAATGCTATATTATCCTTACACTGTATGGTACGAGAGACTGTTTAGAATCAGTTGTTCTTATTATGATTTACAACGAAAGATTTTCCTGAGCTCTCATTAAAATAATGTATTTTTTTAATCTGGAGATGTATGGTTTGAAATGGATTCTGAATGACTGATAGTTCAATATGTGATCCACGTTACAAAGTTGAGAGGTAACCTAAACAAGCCAATCGACTATCTCATTAACATCTCATTAAGAGACTACGTTGTTGTGAAACACCAACCATCAATCACAATGAACACACATTTTCATGCCAATAGGTTTAAGATTTTTAGAAAAATTAAAACAGAGAAAATGTGTGCTATGAAATTAGTAGAAAATTAAAAAAAAAAAGTTGAATTGTTTGATTTTGTTTATATTGGTGTCAAATTTAAAATCGCATTGGTTTCAAACTCTTATTGCTGAATGATTAGAAATGTTGTTTACGTCATCAGTTTATCAGTACGAATAATTAAAATCCTGGATTTAAATGGTAGCAGGATTTAGTAAACAATATTAAACAACTATTCTTATTTGTTAAATAGTACATACAAGTAAATATTGAGGGTCATACCAAGATTTATTTTGCTCTCATGTTTTATTTTATTTGGAGGTTTAAACGTTCATTTTATGACCCTAATGAATTATATCAGCACACGAATTACAAAAAAATATCTTAATCCAAGAATATACATAATATTCAGCTCCCCGGCAGTTTTATTCAACAATGTAAAAAGAGTAAAAACCAATTTCCACAATTATAAATATTTTTTGTCATGCCGGGGAATCGAACAAGAAATACTTAGATCAATAGGAAAACGCGGTATTGACTGAGCTGGGGAATCCCCAGACAGAAGAAGACAAACATTTAACGCCATTTAGAGCAAATGTTTGGTTTTCAATACAAATAGGGTTGACGATGTTGACTCCAATAAGCTCATATACCAAGCATCAAGGAGGAACACCAAACGTGCATTATTAAGTCTTACTACTTCCGGCACGGCGAGCACGGATCTCTATGACGCGACACCGCTATGAAATGTCATCCGTAGCACGTCGTATGACTGAAATGCGAGCATCGATCTTTTTAACGGCCTCATACGATCTATGACGCCACCATTTTCCCGTCATCCGTCCTAACTTACGGTCGCACTCAGAGGGCCGTCTTAAACATCGTCATAGCAAGTATATTTTATAAATAACTACATTTAGTGAGTGCTATGGCTGTTCAAACTGAAGAATTCATTTATTTTACGTCTATGCAATCAGTAAGTAACAATAATAGTGCTTTATCAATATGATTTCCTAACGTATTTGTATTTATTTATCAGTTAACTAACTGAAGTGTACATGTTGGCCCGTTCCAGCTGTGTAGTAGTTATCCTTTTATAAATAATTTATTCTAGTTAGTGTTGTACTTATATAATAATTATTTAAATTATTTGTTTTTATTTACCATTTAACTTGATGAAGTGTAATCGGAACCTTATGGCTAGACCTACAAACAATGGTGTTTCTTTTTAAGGTTATGCCGACCGTTTGGCTAGGAACATGTTTTCATAACTCAAACGTTGTATGAATGTAATAATGTTCCAGGTTCTTACAGCTGTATGTTTTCCCCTGCTGGCATTTACTAACAATTGTGAAATATCTCTCTTTGGCAGTTTGTAAAACATCTCTTAGTGGGCGAGAAGGATTAGAACTCTATTTAGGCCTACATAGCAGCTCAGAAGTGTGGATCAAAACAATGGAATCATGAAAAAATACAGTAAGTTGAACTATCCTTTAAAAATCTTAGATAACATTTTAACTATGTATGAGTTTAACTAGGCCTAGGCCTACACTATATTTGCTAATAAATGTGATTTTAACTAGGCCTACACAATATGAAGATGGCCGTCATGGCGTATGACGCGCAAAATGAAAAGCTCTGTGCTCGACCCGCTGGTCCCTCTCGATACTACCGTGTAAACATGTTAGGATGATTTGTATACCTGGACGCAAACAACCCTTGCACCTTAAGCCCACCCACACACACAAAGTGAACTAAGATTTTTATATATATATACAAAAATTAAACACCTTTGAACGTTCTTCAGTTTTCGTAAGCAACCCTCCTTACGCGACAGCCGTGCGGGACTGTTCATTTCGCCCTGCAAGGGGGAGCAAAGTCGCCGTAGCTGTATTGCCTGGTTTGGTTTGCAAATATAATAAAACATACTAAAAATGTTAAAAATAAGTCTAGATAAGAGACAAAGTTCCTTTGAGATACTCCTTAGTAGTGGAACTCAAATCGGCTATTAGTATGGTTTGGCGTGATACAATTGCTAAAAAAAACTTCCAAAGGTGTGTACACTACGTTAAAAAGACCAAATAAACACATAATATAATAAAAGTGTTAAACTAACCTCAATATGAGATGATATCCAAAAGAGCCACTCTATAAGAGTGAAATTAAATGGATGTGAGAAGATTCGCCTGGCGTAAAAAACTGAGTAAACAAATTACTCCATCCCACTGTCGCTTGGTAAAAAACAACAACGAAGGTCACCTTTAAAATCAAGAGCCAGGCGAACACAAGTCCATTAACTAGGAATACCAATTTACAATTTTATTTTATTTCATGCCAAAGTTTAGTATTAGATTTGTACCACCAACAATTTTGAGTAATTAGCATATCAAAGTGGTCCCTCAATTATCGTTTAAAAAAATCTTAAATAACTACGAGGGGTGTCCAAATTTAAAAAATGTATAGGTGAAGAACACTTTAAATGGCTTATAACAGAATCTATTTTTTTAAGCCAAGGCGAAGACTACTCATAACTTCTAGAGTGATACATTTTTTTCTTTCAAAAAATTATTGAAGGAAAGTCAATCCAAAGAATGTATAAAAACTATCTGATCAAAAAAAATGAAATTGAAGAGGACCACAGTTTAAAGCCTACATAAGATCAAATACGAATGAAAAATTATTTAATTGCCTTAAATAGAAATATAGTAACTATGTTATTATAATAATAATTATGACCGCCATATGAAAATGATCTGGATCCGTCTCTGAGGTAGTATATTCATTAAATTAAACTAAACTTTGATTAATCTTTCGAGATATTATACGTACACAAAATGGTGTGCTACAAAACTAGTTCAAAACGTTGGCATCGATAAAAGTTCAAAATTCTAATGTCCCCTCTTAATTTGGAGTGGCCAATTTGATATTCTAATTACTCAAAATGGGTGGGGGTATACCTTTTATTTGTGTAACAAAACGTTGGCATCAAAAATAGCTCAAAATTTGAAAGTGGTACTCCAGCATTATCTTGGAGTAAGCACTTTAATATAATAATAATTCAAAATAAGTGGGGGTACAATTTTTTTTTATTTGTGATCTAATAATTCAAAATAAGTGAGGGTACAATTTTTTTTTTTAATTTGTGATATAATAATTCAAAATAAGTGGGGGTACATTTTTTTTTATTTGTGGTACAAAGCGGTAGAAAACTAGTACACAACCTTGGCATAGAAACAAATTCTAAATGGTTACTCCAAGTTAATGGACGTGGTGAACAGGGACATACTTGCGACACCCCCAAAATGTGGTACACACTAAAGAGAGCATCGCAAAGATCACACACTGGAGGTGGATCCCCTCTCAGTAAAAACCCATGGATCATAGTGTATGCCCGACGCGGAGTCTTGTCACGATGACCTCCTCTCTTCTAGACTTTCGTATAGAAGGGTTCAGAACTGAATAACAACACCATGAACATATGTTTCTTGGTTCTATTTTATACAACTCGAGACACTGTTGCTCTCCACCACGCCTCACTTCTTCAGATGCTGGATAGTGTTTATCACAACGAAAAGTGCTGACAACTGGGAATGCCTGCATGCTGGACACTAACAAGAATTTTGAGAACCATACACAAGACTGCCATTATTACTACTTCGACCTCACCAAGGTCAAACGAGGCACACCTAGAACGACCACTAACGACCAACACACCTCGCTTTCAGATCTGTAATCTGATAATCTAAGAGAGGTTAGACTCAAATATTTGGAAAAATCAAAATTGCATATCCATTTTGGTACTAATGTTTTTAAATAGTTCTACAATTTAAGACAATATTTTTTTACTAGAATTTTTAAAAAAGGTAAAAAATGGACCCAAAAAGTATACATAGCTCAATGTAGGCCTAATCTAAAATTTATTATTATTATTATTAGCACCGCATCTTACTACCCGTTCGGGTTATACGCACTTACGCTAATATGTAATGGTAGGGTGAT
>CABFOW010008433.1:0-18062 GCA_902141385.1 Timema californicum | reverse complement strand
CGCTAACTCTTATGTGTGTCATATCTTCACTAATGTTTTGTTATATTTTCATTGATTGTTATATATACTTTATTAATGCAACATAATACTCGTTCAGGTAGATATTATTTACACGTATGAGGTAGGAAGAAAGGCTTAACTTAGTAAAAAACATTTGTGTGGTCGAAGATTTCAAATACCAGATCTGGGCTGCCGTCAACTCGCTCTTTATGAAATTGACATTTAAAATAAAGAGAGTTGAATAGAACATTTACCAGCTTTATTCCTAACTAAACAATTTATAGTGGTTGGAATAAGAGTTAGCAAAATATTATTTTTTCGAATTTTACGGCCTCAATTTGAATTGTGTTATTTTGTTTGCTCAGCGTATCATTTTTCATTCGTCCTAGCAACATATTTACACTTATGGTTTAAGGATGGGGAAGGTAGAATTTAAAGGAAGTATACCAACAATTTCGTAAAGGGAAGACCATTTTGGAAACCCCTATCAGTATACCTGACCAGGCTTTGTCAATACAGCTAGCACTATAATGTGTTTCTACTATTATTAATAGGCATAGGTTGATATTCTACTTCAAAAACGACCTCTGTGTATCGCATGAATTGATTTGGAGAATATACGAGTATGTACGATTTATTTCGTACGAGTTCAATTGGAAGAGGACTTTCACACGATACGGTTTATGTCGTACAAGTTTTCATCATTTGAATCTATATTGTAACTTGAACCAATATATATTACAATTGTTTCAAAGACTTATATCATATAATAAATATTGTTACTTACTCTCAACTTTAGAATGTTTTCTAAAATGAGTAATCATATTTGTTTAGTTTTTAGCTTGAGTTCTATAAAAAAAATATTTTTATTTTTTATGTAGAACACCTTCAAAATTTTAGGGTCATTTTATGTGTGAGGCCATAATATATTTGAGACAATACATTATTTAGTTATTATATTATCCCACTAACGAAATCAATATATCGGTTTCAACTTCACTCGCAATTTTTACTTTGGACTACCTATCACTGAGCTATTACGAGACAAGCACAGAGGTGGCCGGACGGCTGTTTAGTTGTATCGTGTGACAGTTGTAATCACCCCCAACAGTCCACTACAAGCCCTCAGGCCAATATGTAGTAGACACGACAATAGCAGATTATAGTGAGGACATCCGACCGCTAAACGAGCCGGTCACAACTTTTCATCGGATGAATAAAGAGTTGGATTCTGTGAAAGACGCCATACCACCTAATGAATTATTAGGCACACGATAAAAACTATTATTAATATTAGCACCACGTCTTACTATCCGTTCGGGCTATACGCACTTACGCTAATATGTAATGGTAGGATGATTGTGAGATGTAAATGAAGGACCTACAGTTTAACGTGTAATCCGAACCACGGTGGAGGCCTGGCATTCCCCACATTCACAAGATGTCTTGTCAAAGGTGGATGAAGGGATTGGTAATAAGATAAATCTTTGCCGCAACCGAGGATTGAACCCCGGCCGACAGCACAGAAGTCTGACACCCTGCCCCTAGACTGCCAGGTCACCAATAAAAAATCATACGACAGAAATCGTAAAGTGGGAACGGGCACTTAGGTACCGTAGAAGTCTTATATAATATCTGTAACTCTAAGAAATATATGTGCTATGGATATTAGCCCATTAGAATTTATCTTACTTGTACTCCCCTGTCATAAGGAGGAATTCATTTCTGAGGTGGGGACACAATTAAGGCGGGTTCCATTACCCCCAGATGGTAGGATGATACGTGAAAATGATGATGGCGGAAGACAGAGAGGACCAACAGTTTAACGTGGGTTCCAAACAACGGTGGGGACCTGGCATTCCACACATTCACAAAGTGTCAAAGCACACACTTTGCCCGAGGTGAAGGAAGGGTTTGGTAATCAGATAGATCTGCACCAGGACCAGGATTTGAACCCTGGACTCCCAGCACAGAAGTCCGACACCTTGCTCCTTGACAACCAGGTCCTCTACTCTAACCAGATATATAACACGATATTTGAAGTCATTCCTCCTCAAAAGTTGAATTATGTATATGTTTCTCCAATATTCTAATACTTGGCGTTATTTTAGAACATCGCCGGTTAAGAACTAACGCAAAATAGGAAAAATAAGGCCTCAGAGAATCATTAAAGAGTTACTCTAACCAGATATATAACACGATATTTGAAGTCATTCCTCCTCAAAAGTTGAATTATGTTTATGTTTCTCCAATATTATAATACTTGGCGTTATTTTAGAACATCGCCGGTTAAGAACTAACGCAAAATAGGATAAATAAGGCCTCAGAGAATCATTAAAGAGGAAGTTAGCTCTTTTTTGCGATTAAAATATTAATTTTATTTCTGTCAGATATTTTCACTATAATAGCTTTTAACCTCATAAAACGCATTTTATTTTAAACTCTACCACATTGATAACTTATAAAGGCTACATAAAACTTTATTGTTGAATCTTAACAGTTATAAGATTGAATATTAAATTTTTAGTGGTTAATTTGGAGGGCTTTACTTTTTCTTGTAAATGTCACAATTTACATTTTAATATATATAATGTTAGTGTTGCTATTTGTTGATGTGTAAGATAAAACCCACTTCGGTGGTCGAATAGTCTAATCTGTCACTTTCTTAACATATTGGACTGCCTAACATGGCAAGATCAGGGTGTAAATACTGATATAGTGTACTGAGAGTGATTTTCCCTAAATGTTTTTCCCCTTTTTTGACACGCAAATGTGGGTGCACTTACTCCTAATTTAAACCTTATACAACCGATACACATGGCTATATGTAGTAAAAATACTAACCATAGGAGATAGATTTAGGTCCAAGACTCGGTTATTTAAATTTTGTTTATAGAGCAATGCTAGAAAACAAATAAAAAATTCTGTATAAAGTTTTTAGTGTTAAACAACCAATATATTTATCTAAATTCAGACACTTTTCATATGTACATACAAAAAGCTTCCATTTTTTTGATTGATTTTGACATACACTTGTTTACTAAATTTCATTAATATATATTTGTATATAATGAATTAGATCTGCCAGTTTTGAAAGACAGGGTCAATTTGGTCATTCGTAATTTGAGTATAGAAACATAACCGATGTTATTTAAATCTCTATTTATATTTTATATATTACAAAAGGTATTCATAGCAAATTTAATATTCTTTCAACATAAGATATATTATTTTCTATTATGGTAAATAGACGTTCCATTTACACAGTCTTCTACTTTTAAATATATATGTATATTATAGTTCATAAAATTACATTTGCGGTTAACATACAATAAATACGTAATCACCACCAGTGGGGTCACATTCAGAAGGTATGTTGAGAACATAATATAGCTACTATTCATCTCAATAATAACAAAATATAGCTTAATTATTTCTACTTTTTTCCATTGTGAACATTCTTTTCTTCAATATTATGATGGATGACGAGGTTTAATGTGCTCCCGAACTAAAAATAGCGGGTCATAATATTCAGTCTGTCCCCATGTTTNCAATAATAACAAAATATAGCTTAATTATTTCTACTTTTTTCCATTGTGAACATTCTTTTCTTCAATATTATGATGGATGACGAGGTTTAATGTGCTCCCGAACTAAAAATAGCGGGTCATAATATTCAGTCTGTCCCCATGTTTGTTTATATAGCTAATATGTCTAAATCCGCTCAACACTATTTCTGTTCCTCTATATATCGGGTTGTCTACCTGGTGCTACAACAGAAACGGTTGATGAATTTAATTTAAACTTGATATTTAATGCTAAATTGTCATAATTAAAAGCGATACCGTGATATTTGTTTTAGCTTTAAAAATTACAAATAGTTTACTAATTCTTGCTTTTCGAAAGTTTAAATTGTTCAACAGTGACTCTAAAAAATTTGCTAAGGATTTCTATTTTTAATGCCAATAATCAAAAAGTTACCACCTACTTGGTATTTAGAGTAAATTTGATTCAACGGTATTTTACTGATGACGTTTTTTTTAACTGACTTATGGCATTATCGTTTTGAACAAAATAGGTATTTGTGGCCTGATTTACGTAATATATATATATATATATTAATAATTATTAATTTGTAATGTATTGAGATTTTTTAAATTGCCTTAATGAATTCGTCTTATAGACTACATGGGAAGTGTTCTACATAATGATTAGCATTAAATGTCTGTTTTTCAAAGAAAATATATTTAAGTAGAGTTTAATTATTAGTGAAGCTTTCGTTTAAAATTTATAAATTATCTCATTCTATTTATTATTTTTTACTATTTTATTTATATATTATTTTACCGTATATTTTATTATATTATTTACAGGCATTTATTTTGTTTGCTCAAAGAGATAGAGGCAGAAAATAAGATTTTACATAGCTTTATGAAATAATACGTAAAATGAGCTTTATAAAATTTCGTAACTGGTAAATACTTTGTTTCCTATAATCATTTATCTATATTTAATAGTTTATTTTTGTATTGAATGGCATCGCTCTAGCTAAAACGACTTCACAGTAAAAATTAAAAATCCTAGAGACAAAAGAAGCAAAATAACCTGAGTGTAATATCCACCTAAGCAGATCTTTTGAACATTCCCCCGAAAAGTTCTGCCACTTCTCTATAGCTACATGTTTATTTACATGTGACTGCCTCGGAGACACTGACGTTATCAGGAGAGCAAAAGCCCCAGCTAGCCAAACAAGTTGGGTAGTTTCAGGACGTGATGCAAGCGACTATTGGAACGTACGTATTGTTCCCGTGGCAATGGAATAATGCTACTACCTCACCCCCACCACACACACACACTTTACCTTACATGGGTGTTTAAAACACCTGTCACACATGATAAACTAAACATGAGATAAAACAGGTACACCCGCATAAATAAGAACAGACAGTTCAATGAAATTCATAAAAACAATATTTGAAAGGTACAGGGGATTAGGGGGAGGTCCAAATTTAACTTAAATGGAACCCGCCTCATTGGCGTAGTTGGCTAAGGCGCTAGTCGTGTTTAGCTCGACCGCTGAAGACGGGGAGATCGAGCTTCGAATCTCAGTTGGGTGAACTGGGCGTGGTTTTTCCTAAATGGTTTTCCACTCTCCCTCCACGCAAATGCGGGTTCACTTCCTCTAATTCTACCTTCCCAATTCCTAATCCATTAGCGTAATTAGTACTTAAAGCGCATAACCCGAACGGGTAGTAAGACGCGGAGCTAAATAATAATAACTTAATAGGAGTTAGTCCTTTATTCTCATGGACAATCAGAATACCTTTATAATACACATTAGAATCTGGTTAAAAGACGTATCTATGATATGAATATTAAATTTTAAATAAAGAGTATCTGTTGAATACTTAAAGGGTTTGAGATTTAGATGTTGTTGTCCAGGAAAATGTGTCTAGATTAACTTTACTCCTAGTTTATTTCTATCGCGTATTTTTTCTAAGCGCCGCGTCTTACTAATCGTTTGGGTTATACGATTGAGTACTAATTACGCTACTGGTTTTAGGAATTAAGAAGGTTATATTCAGATGAAGTATACCCACATTTGTTTAGAAGGAGAGTGGAAAATCAGTTTGGAAAAACCACCCTAAATACACCCGACTGAGATTCAAACATCAAACTTCCCGGCATTGGCAGTTTAGACTACTGCTAGAGTAGCGCGTTAGACGATGCGGCCACTGGAGAGGGTTATTGCATCTTATTAATAGTTCAAAATATATTCGTATTTACTTTTTATAGGTTTGTAAATTGTATAATGAAGGCAGAATTGACATAGGGTTGGAAACTATTTCGTAAATTATTATTATTATTATTAGCACCGCGTCTTACTACCCGTTCGGGTTATACGCACTTACACTAATGTGCAATGGTAGGGTGATTATGAGATGNAAATGGAGGACCTACAGTTTAACGTGGAATCCGAACCACGGTGGAGGCCTGGCATTCCCCACATTCACAAGATGTCTTGTCAGAGGTGAAGGAAGGGTTTGACAATCAGATAAATCTGTGCCGGGACCGAGGATTGAACCCCGGCCGCCAGCATAGAAGTCTGACACCTTACCCCTAGACCACCAGATCACCTATTTCGTAAAAAGACACACTTTCGGCACATGTAGCAGGGATTCTAGCTCTAACCTCCCCATCACTGGTTAGACAGACTAAATTAGCTTGACGATTTAGACGACGTGTCCACAGCGTTGTTAAATTATAATAATATGTAATTCCAATAAAAATGTAGATTTCTTACTCCCTCTCACTATTAGCTTTACAGGGAGAGTACTTAATCATTAGATTAATTATTTATATTGAAAAAGTTTATGTTATGAACATTTTCCTGTCGAAGGGTACATGTAGCAGGGATTCTAGCTCTAACCTCCCCATCACTGGTTAGACAAACTAAATGAGCTTGACAATTTAGACGACGTGTCCACAGCGTTGTTAAATTATAATAATATGTTATTCCAATAAAAATGTAGATTTATTACTCCCTCTCACTATTAGATTTACAGGGAGCGTACTTAATCATTAGATTAATTGTTTATATTGAAAAAGCTGATGTTATGAACATTTTCCTGTCGAAGGGGGAACCACATTATAGTTTATTAAATTAATGGTTTATTCATTTTCCGATCGGTAAATGAACAATGGCCTCCCGAGATAAAATAAAATAATACTAACTCACACCTAACTCAACATATGCCAAATATTAGATTTAAAAAAAATAGTTTTAATATTTTGTTGTCACATCTATGATAGAGCGAAAGATAGTTTATGTTGCTCCAGATATAATTCATGTTGCTTGTTAAAATATATCTGTGAATTATTAAATATGTTTAGATTTATTTGATGTGGTGGGGGGACGGGACTATTTTTAAAACCAAATGAACAAATAGTACAATCTAATTTTATTAATAAATATTCCAGAAAAAGAACACATTTAAATACACAAAGTGATTTATTAGCCAACGAAAAATATAGTCAAATAAAAATATAGGTACCTTCCTATGTTTTATGTTAGTGAGTATACTTTTAAAACAGCAATTTAAAGAGCCCACTGTTTCCATATAAGCCAATTTATTGAAGCCCTTGTAGTAATAAAACTTAAATACATTTTAATTATGTTTTGGGTTTTAAATATAATATTATCTTCATTGGAAAACTATACCTATAATATAAATCTGAATCTCTTTCTTCGGTAAAATTTATGTTTGTTAGTTTGTTTGTTGCCAGTAAAAGTACTCATCGGATCAAATTAAAACTTAAACACGCTAATGTAGCTTAGAAATAATAAATTTAGATCAAATGTACCCATATTTTCGATAAAGTAGAAGGGAGAATCCACACAGGCGAAGTTCAATTGAATGAGCCTGACTTTTAGACCGCATGATCTATCAAGGCTGATAGGTAGGTCATCGCTCGATTCCTGCTGTAAATAATATTATACAAACCTAGAAATCCTCGTCACCAACAGACAAAAATATTATGAAAGATGTGGTAGTATATTTTCATTACCTCCATTCTCTTTTTTTTATCCTCCTATCCCTTCCCTCTCGCACATTTTAAACAAAACGAATGCGAGGGATAAATAAAAACAGCTGAGTTGGAATTACAGTTTCGATAAATCCAAGGGATCTATTTCTAGTTTACAATTCGCAGCCGCCCTGTTCCTCGTTTGCTATTCAAAATTTACGAGGCTAATATAACATCATTGTTTGATTTCCGCTGGCGGAAAACACAAAATGCGACTGGACATTAATCCGGGCTCTAGAACACAGATCATTTCCTCTACGAGTAGGTTTTTTTTTTTAATTTCTCTTCCCAAATTATTATCACTATCAATTAACTGTTCATCCATCCGCTTGCTGGGAAAAATTGATGGATAAGCTTTTGAGGGGTGTGAGGCGCTTTAATAAGAAAGACACTTTTCTTCCAGTTTTTATATTTTGTCACAAAAAAAAAGTGGAAGGCTGTGAAGAGGATGTTGCAGATAGAAAAGAGTTGTTCTCATAAATCATACAAATAAAACACTTCATAAATGTATTTAATATCAAGGATTACTCCCAAGATTGTCGGCCATTGTAGTTTAAGGGAATTAGTACTAAGGGTTCAGACTTCAATCATAATTATATGAAAGGTTTATTTTTTACATTGTAGTTTTGTGATTTATTTAACATAAATTATTTTACACATTGCTTATTAGCACTATTAAATGTAAGTTTTTAATATATTTAAGATTATATCAGCACACTGTGTAGTTACTAATTCAACTCTATAATATATACTATATCCAGTACACCAACCATTGTAATTAGAATTAAATATTATTTGTTTATCTAATATGAAATAGTTATGTGAGATATTATTATAGAAATATTTGAGTACACATATTTAATTCTACAATCTATGATGCTTCATTATTTTTACTATTTTATATTTAATTATCAATTTCTGTCTTATTTCCCTTCAGCTGTAACTCACTAATTTAAGTACAAAGAAAAAGTAAGATAAGTTTGAGAAAAAAGTATTGGAAAAAAACTACACTAAAGATTAAACTGTGGACAACAATTTATATGTATTCGAACCTAATTCCGAGCTTTTGTGGCATAGTGGTTTAGTAATATTCCATTGAATATTGTAATTATAGTTTTTTAATGCCAATTGTTTACCAACACCCTTTATAAAGAGTTAAGAATCACACCTACCTTGTCAGCTCTCTTACAGCTCGAAAAAAATAATCCTGAGTAATATTTAAAATATATATATATTAATACATTCTAATTAATAAACAAAATTGTGAATATTAAATACCTTTAGTATTTGAAATCCTCCCCGTGGTATAAAGAATATATCTTAGTGCTCATACTACTATTTATAAAATCATCATAGTCAAGAGTTTATGATTTTAACTTAAATAGTGAATATCTCCAAAGGAGATAGATACATTTTTAAATAATAGTCAATACTAAATTAAAAATGATAGGTCTTATAAATAAATAAACCACATTTCTTGATGTTAATGAGTGAAAGAACGCGCTTTCAAAACGCGTCATGAATAGATGTAAACATACCCGCAGCCACAAACCGTTAGTATTGTCCTTTCAAAAACTTTTGTGTATTTTTTACTCTTGATAATATATAAATGATCTAAATACACTAGAAATAGAGGTGGATCATTTCGAAAGTCTCGGATAAAAAATATAGATTAAAATAAAGGAGAATACACATGTTTTTCCCTATTTACTCTACCATTAACCTAATAAATATCAATAAAAAAGTATTTTTTGCTAATAAGTTCCGTAGAAGTTAGATTACCACCATAACGAAAATACGCCAGAGCCACTGCTTTATTAAATATTACCAATACATATAAAGTAATACATATGATTAATGTGTATTTTGAATAGATATTTTTTTCCCTATACTTAAATGTAACAACAGATAATAATCTCTTTGATAAATAAGCTACATGTAGATATGCTAAGTAGATGATCATTGGAGTCATTACACAATCATTATTTGAGTACACATATTTAATTCTAAAATCTATGAAGCTTCATTATTTTTACTATTTTATATCTAATTATCAATTTCTGTCTTATTTCCCTTCAGCTGTAACTCACTTATTTAAGTACAAAGAAAAAGTAAGATAAGTTTGAGAAAAACGTATTGGAAAAAAAACTACACAGAAGATTAAACTGCGGACAACAATTTATATTTATTCAAACCTAATTACGAGCTTATGTGGCATAATGGTTTAGTAATATTCCATTAAATATTGTAATTATAGTTTTTTAATGCCAATTGAGTTACCAACATCCTTTATAAAGAACTAAGAATCACACCTACCTTGTCATCTCTCTTACAACTCGAAAAAATTAATCCTGAGTAAGATTTTTTAAATATATATATATATTTTAATACATCTTAATTAATAAACAAAATTGTGAATGTTAAATACTTTTAAAATTTGAAATCCCCCCCGTGGTATAAGGAATATATCTTAGTGCTCATACAACTATTTATAAAATCACCAGAGTCTAGAGTTTATGATTTTAACTTAAATTGTTAATATATCCAAAGGAGATAGATACATTTTTAAATAATAGTCAATACTAAATTAAACATTATAGGTCCTATAAATAAAGAAACCAAATTTCTTGATGTTAATGAGTGAAATAATGCCCTTTCAAAATGCGCCATGAATAGATGTAAATATACCCGCAGCCACAAACCGTTAGTATTGTCCTTTCAAACATTTTGGTGTATTTTTTACTCTTGATACTATTTAAATGATCTAAATATACTAGAAACAGAGGTGGATCAATTAGAAAGTTTCAGACCAGAAATATAGTTTAAAATAAAGGAGAATACACATGTTTTTCCCTATTTACTTTACCATTAACCTAATAAATATCAATAAAAAAGTATTTTTTGCTAATAAGTTCCGTGGAAGTTAGATTACCACCATAATGAAAACGCATCAGAGCCACTGCTTTATTCAATATAACCAATACATATAAAGTAATACATATGATTAATGTGTATTTTGAATAGATATTTTTTTCCCTATACTTAAATGTGACAACAGATAATAATCTCTTTGATAAATAAGCTACATGTAGATATGCTAAGTAGATGATCATTGGAGTCATTACACAATCATGTTTCAGATAGAGAGAAAAGGGTAGAGGGAGGCAGGGTTGGATGTAAATATTATTTTTTGAATAAACGTTCTTAATTATTAAATTTAACTATTAATATAATAATAATAATATTTAGCACCGCGTCTTACAACCCATTCGGGTTATACGCTTTAAGTACTAATTACTCTAATGGATTAGGAACTGGGAAGGTTGAATTAGAGGAAGTGAACCCGCATTTGCGCGGAGGGGGAGTGGAAAGCCATATAGGAAAAACCACCCCCAGTTCACCCGGCCTAGATTCGAACCTCGATCTCCCCGTCCTCAATAGTCGAGATCAACACGACAAGCGAAATTTAATTATTCTTCACCCACCTCGGTGGTAGCATGATCAAACGCAGGGATTACCAATAGGTGGTTCGCTGTTCCTGGAGGGTCCGTGACAACAACAAAAACTTAACAAAATAAAAAGTAAATTCTAGTTATCAGTTTATCAAGATGATCAAAATCAGCTAGCTGAAAAAGACTTTAAGCATCTGCTGCCTTTTTGTACAGATTACTGGTCTGAACTAGCTACACGAAAAACAAGTATAGAAATAGACTTGACACGCATTCGGATTTTTGAGTGAGTGTCTAACTTTCAACATGATCTTCAAGAAGTGATAGGAAAAGGGAAGAGGTTTCATTTACCTCACTATAATACTAGACCCAAATGAATAAATTTGAATTTTTTCATAACTAATAAATTTTCATGTTGGCCTCACTAACATTTTTTGTGTTAACTATTACTATTATATTCATTAATATTACAATTAATGCTAGTGTGAACATTAAAGTATGTAAAATTGCACTAGACTCGGATTTACTGTGTCAAATTCCCAGTTTTGTAGGTTTTCTAACATGAATTATTAATATGGGGGCGTGGGGTGCTATTTTGTACACATAGAATAGATGAGAAAAAACAGGGATGGATCCAATCTCAGAGAGGCACTTGGGGGGTCCTTGACTGCTAGATAATTGGGAACCACTGGTCTAACGCACTACTCTCACAGTAGACTAGACTGACGATGACGGGGAGCTAGATATTCGAATCTTGGTTGGGTGTATTGAAGGTGATTTTTAAAAAAGGTTTTCCACTCTCAATACGTAAATGTGGGAACACTTCCTATAAATATATATCATAAATATATTTTATATCATAAATATATTTTATATATAAATATATATACATTTTTACATAAGCGTACAGCCTAAATGGGTTGTATGACGTGGTGCTAAAAAACGTTATTCTTCTATTCAAGGACCTACTATTTAAATTTTTGAGTCAATTGTTCTAAATTAATAAATATTTAAGTAATTAGTTTCATAAAATTCCTTATTTTCTCTCTAATTTTTCCAAAGACAAAGATTTTCCTGTTTTTTCCCTGGTTCTCCCAGTTTTCCATATGAATTTACTTATAGTAAAAAAGCCTAAAGTGACCGAAAAAAGTGGAGTAAAGACTATTGCTTTCAATACTTGAAATATTCTTAAGAAGTAAATGATAATAGGCTAGAAAAATACCCTTATCATTTTTCTCCATCTAGGCCATGAATGTAATATTACACTAAAAGGTACTTTCTATCAATTTTATCAACTTCTTGCCAATTAAAGTTTGATGACAATCCACCTTCTACTGATTACTCCCCAATGAATGCCTTAAAAAGATAATTATTTTTAAAAACTTTGAATAATAACAGTGAACGCATATTACAGTTAAAAAGCTTTAAGGGGTGAAGGGTGACAAGTAGAAGCCAAAAAGACATCGGATTACTTTGCGTTTTTGAGCGAGTATAAGCGTTATTAAAAATATTCAAACTTCTTAACAACCAATTATGATAGAATAACAATGAAGAACATTTTAGTTAAGCTTATATTAAAAATAAGCTAATTTAATCTGTTACAAAATTAAAGTGCAAATTTGAAGAATAAAAAATTGTTCACACAAAGTATTACTCTTGATTGCAGATAAATCTAGTTTCTATATCTAGTTTTGTTCCAGTTTGTGTTATGCGGTAAAATACAAATAAATGGTTACTCTACCATTCAGGGATCTCTTTAAATAGCTAAAGAATATATTTAGAAAACGTGAGTGTTATTATATTTAAAGAATATATTGGCTGAAACTAATTTCAAAAGGTTGTGTGTGTTAAACCTTTGATGTCTCGCAGGACAATCTGCATAAAGCAGTAAACATGGCATGTCACAAGTAACATAATAAATAATGATGATTATAATCAGCAAGAATTTTAACATAAAGTCAATAGAAAATGAATGCAATATAATCATATTTTAAGAATAAAAATACAGTTAGTGGGATGATTGGGCCTATTTTTAGGATGCAAGTTTATTGATAATATATATCGGTGTTACGCCCATTTGTATCGCTTATTGTAAAAATCTGTTGAGTTCAACAGGCCTGAAGAAAACAAGTTGTGTTCTGTGTTACATTTACATCATTAGAAATTCCTTGTTTTTTAAAGCTGCTTTAAGGAAATGACGTGTTATATTAAATGATTTCATCCACCTTGTAGCCTACCTTTTAATTCCTCGTAGGATTAAGGGGGGTATGTTTTGAGGTCAAAGGGCAAGTTTTTCTATGCAAATAAGAGCTTGTACAACAAGAGCTACATTCTAATCTTGCTTTGGCATGTTTACACGTCATCCATTTAAGTATTTCCTCCTCTAGAAATATATTATTACCCCTCTGTTTTACAGGTGATTTAATACGAGAAGGGTTATTTTCACCCGGGACCACGTTCATAGTGAACTACGAATCACTCACAGCCCACGTGAATTTCACATCACGGGAGGACTCAATTTCAACCCAAATAGTTGTGTGGCCAAATCTTTTAGGAGCGTTTTTCACTATTTATATCACAACACCTTGATGATGGTTATGTCCCTTTCAGAAATTTAAAATAAACGTTAAAATTAAATAATATTAATTTTTATAGTTTACATTTTTACTTTATCTTATAAATAGAAAGTATTATAATAGTGAAAACCTTACGTTCTTCGTACCCATGTCAGTCTGTCTGTCTATCTGTCTGTCTGTCAGTCCCTAGCAATGTTTCTGAAATGGTTTAATGAATTAATTCAAACTTTATATTTAGTTGCCAGGACAATTCCTCGGAACTTTTATTTTTATTTTTACACTAGCCCTCAAATTTTGGGTATCTTACTTACGAGGTATGGCTAGTAAATAACCGGACTGAAGTCATAACACTTTTTATTCGTCACCAATTACAGCAGAAGTTTTATCGCCTTCAATGTACTCCCTACACCGCTCCACACGACGTTTCCATTGTTGAAAGCAGTGCTGGAAGTCCTCTTCTGTCAGCTGGTTGAGAACCTCCGTCGCTTTTGCTCTAACCGCTTCCACACTTTCAAATATTGTACCCTTCAGCGCCTACTTGACCTTGGGGAATAGAAAAAAGTCACAGGGGGCAATGTCGGGCGAGTACGGTGGATGTTCCAACACGGTGATGCCGTATTTTGCGAGGAACGCTTCCACTGACAAGGCAGAATGGGTTGGTGCATTGTCTTGGTGAAGGATCCAGGACTTGGTCTTCCACAAATCGGGTCTTCGTCTTCTCACACGCTAGCGTAGGGCCGTCAGAACCTCGATGTAGAAATGTTGATTGACCGTCTGACCCTCGGGTACCCAGTGAACGTAGACAAGGCCACGAATGTCGAAAAAAACAATCATCATTGCTTTGAATTTGGATTTGCTCATCATGGCTTTTTTTTGCCTTGGCGAGCTTGAGCTCTTCCAATGCATTGATTGCCTCTTTGTTTCGGGATCGTAAGTAAGAAAACCACGATTCATCACAAGTGATCACCTTGTCTAACAAATCTGGATCAGTGGCGATGTTTTTTAGGATGTCAGTACAAATGTTCTGTCGTGATTCCTTTTTCTCGGGAGTGAGGAGTTTCGACACGATTTTTGCGCAAACCTTCCGCATGTTAAAGGATTCATGCAAAATCTGTCGAACACTTTCTTTGTTGATTCCTGTCATTTCAGCAAGCCCTCGGATGCTCAGACAACGATCAGCGCGGATTTATTTACCAATTTTTTCAATGTTTTCGTCGGTTTTTGACGTTGAGGGCCGTCCTGGGTTCCGATCGTCTTCGGTCATTTCACGCCATTATTTAAACCGTTTAAACCACTCAAAAACTTGTGTGCGGGATAATAATTCATTCCTGTAGACTTCTTTCAACATTTGCATAAGCTTCTATGGCAGTTTTCCCTAGTTTAACAAGAAACTTGAGGTTAACCCGTTGCTCCGTCTGACCACTTGGCATCTATCCGACGCACCACTAGTGCGTAGACGAATTCATTCAACTGCTACAGTAAACTGAGCGACCTGCTGGCTTGTCTAGTGAGCTCAGAATGGAGGAAGGACACAGTCATGTTCAAACATGTCGTGGCACGCCCGCAGTTTGATGGAAGCAGCATCAATCCAGTTATTTAATAGCCACACCTCGTATGAGTGATTTTTTTTATTCAAAAATTTCTAAACTGAATGTAAACAGTTTAAAATGTTTATATATGGAGTGTTTGACTTCTTAAACAACACCGTATAGATGGTTCTCGGGTGAAAATTCGTTAGATGGTTGTTTAATATTGAACTATTAAATAAAAATGAAATAGACTGAGAAAAACTACAAAATTAATGTCTATCTGGGGATAATTTTACAATACAGATAAAAGTGTATGGCCTATACTGATTTTTTAGCGGGAAATTGGTTTAAGCCAAGTTTACTGTTGACCCCTTTTAGTAATTTAAATATTTTAAAAACGCTTCCAACATTTTGGCTCAAAATGGATATATTTTAGTATTTTTACATTTTTAATAACTTTTTATATATAAATAAATATATATATATATATATATATGTTTATAGTAGTTTACACATGAATGATTTTTGCAAAAGTTGAATTTTGTTGAAAACAATTATATCAATTTTAGTGTTTAAAATAGTTATCTGGAAACTACTTAAAATAATCAGCAATAATATGTTTTTATCTTTTATATTTATTTAATTTAAGGCTAGTTTGCTTACGAATTTTTTTAAAAAATAGGATTTTTTTGGAATAGGTATTTAAAATTGATTTCAAAATGTGTATCAGTCTGATAACTAAGCTCACTCGATAGCTTGTATGTTTATTGAGCTAAGTGTCACTAGTTCGATTCTCAGCATGGCCAAAAAATTTATCATAGATGAAATGTGGGCTTACCCTTTCACAGTGACGACTTAACATTTGGGGGCTGGAATTTGAGTATATTTTAGATTTAAGTTATATTTAAGTCGTGTGCTGATATAATTGGTTCAGAAAAACCACGTAAACACCTTAAATAAATGAAAAAAAATTAATTAAAATGGGTATATTTTGGAATAATTTTTCATGCTATGTAAGAATACGTATTTAATTTTACGAATTAAAAATAATCTTAGTATGGTTTACAATTTTTTTAAATTTCAAATTGCTTAAAGTATAATATTTGAACAAATGGTTTACAATCTATTTGAACAATTGGTTTTAGAAGCTATATATAAAAAAGTGTTTATTTTGATTAGCAAGATGATGTTAGTTTAATAAAGAAAACTTACTTAAGTGTTGTTTAGAGAAAACCTATTTTTGAACATTTTCTTTGAAACTATAATATATAATATGAGGCAGTCGGTGCGCATGTGTTATACCATTTATTTATAGATGTAAAGAAAATTAAATAAGACGTTATGTTTTATAACGTGTAACAATTTATTATTTGATTTTTTTTAGTTGCATGTTTGATGAACTAAACGCTAAAAAGAGGATTCTTTTAAGATTCTCGGGAATTGTTGATATCTATTTATTTATGACAAGTTCATTCCGATTTTCAATTTCTAGGCTACAGGACTTTGTGTATAATGTAATGCTTGACGCCCTGTATTAAGCTAGTCTCTAAGCCGTTTAGTTTTATTATACTCTCTATGTTTAGAAACTGCACGTTAAATACAACAATTAAATAGTGAGAGACCATCGATATTGTATTATACAAGTTTAATTTATATTAATATGACAGCAATTTTTCACCAATATTTAAAGTTAAGAGACTGATATAAAAATTATACAATTTCCTAGATGTATACAAAAATAACTGGAGACTATCGTAGTTTCTACATAGCAATTACAACGAATAAGTTTAAAATATTCCATCCAAATGAGCCCATTTATACATAAAACACATATTGGCTCAAAGGACCTAAGGAAAATTAACAAATACGCTTGCTATTGATCAAGAACATTGTAAAATCTGAACAGAATAATTTTAAATTAGGGGGGTTGTATATGTAAATTCAACTATGTTAACACTAAGTATTTAAGAACAGTTTATATTACTATGTAGGAAACTAAACTAAACTAAATAAATATAATGAGTCAAAAGTCCCATTAATTTCGGCCAAAAATAATCTTTCTCTAAAAAATGAATAAAGACTTATTTTAACTCGTATTCCTTCAATCCTAACTTTACAAGCCTTCTTATGCGTGGATAGTAAACTGAAAACCTGGCAATGGACGTGTCCAGAGCAAGGAAACTGCAAGATAACGAATACCGGATCCTCTACAAGACTCAACCTGTAGCTGAGCCCGAATCGCAAGGAGCACATCCTGTCACGTGAGGGGTGAGGGACAGAGGCTGAAGAATATTACGATGAAGAAGAGCAGGGAAGGTTCTGTAGCTTTTTTCCCTGGAGATGCTATGGGGGAAGGGGGGGGATATAAAGGAGGATGGGTTAAGGGGTGAAGAGGATCCCGACAAAGTCTGTCAGCTACCAAGACGAAAAAAGGTAAAGGGGAAGGGGAGTGAAGTTGTGGAAAAGCAAGCAACCTCTAGCCTGCTCCGGGAAGAAAGCCTAAAAGAGGGGTAAGAGGAAGGGAGAATAAGAAGGTAAAAATTGTGTAAGGAAGGGAAGGGAAAGTCTCGATTCATCAGCACAACTTCCCAACCCCCCCTTCCCTTTAGTGCGACTCCCACTCCTCCTTAGCAACCCTACCTCACACCCTTTTTTTTCTCTTCTCAGAGTTTAATCTCATTCACAAGTACGATCGATTTTCTTCTCTTCTTGGTCGTTTTCTTCGTCCACCCATCCAACCCCCTCACTTTTACCCCGCTTCCGTTATTCTGTTTTCTTTTTCATACCCACAAGTTGATGTAAGATTAGAAAAAGAGGGGCTGAGAAACACAAAGAACGCTAGGAGAAAGAAAATGTAGGAGACACAACAATTTTGAGGTGAAGGAAGAGAGATGAGCAAGAGGTTCGAGAGTAAAACTTTG
>CABFOW010008430.1:0-18071 GCA_902141385.1 Timema californicum | reverse complement strand
AACAGTCGCACATCGCTGTACAATGGCTCTGCTGGGAGGCCCATCAACGCGGTGTCTCTATTCTTCATGCGGGTAACGGCCGAGAGGAATATGTGTTAGTGTGACGTGTAGACGGCGTTGTTAAAGCTGGAGATACCACCACCGTCTTCCAGTTCTGGGGCTGTTATTGACACGGGTGCCCTTTCTGTTACCCTGGTAGGACCAGCCCTATCAAAAATAGTCCCCACGAGACCATGGAGGCGCGTTATGAAGCGACCATGGCTTGTGTTGAAAAGTTTAAGAATGCCGGCTACACGGTCGTATATATGTGGGAGTGATTAATGCCATGAATTTTACAGACAAGGACTTGCAGCAATATGTACTCCAGCATGAGGTTTATACCAAGGAGCCTCTCAACCCCAGCGATGCATTCTTTGGCGGGCGTACAAATTGTATCAAGCTCTACCACGAAGCAGACCATTTTTTCGGGGAGGAGAAAAACTAAGGCGCATGTCAGCAAAACGATAAAAAAGATCGCTGATTGACAGGCGTCTGGGTGATTGATGAGATCCAGAAAGCCGTTGAGAAAGGCTACACCATTGAAGCAGTACACGAAGTGTGGGAGTACAATATATCTGTTTACGACCGTCAGACACGTTCTGGCGGATTGTTTCACGGGTACATTGATACTTTATTTATAATTAAGCAAGAAGCCGGCGGATGGCCAGTGTGGTGTACCATACCTCACAAGAGGTAAAGTTAGCTTATATTCAAAATTATGAGGAAATGTAAGGGGTAAAACTCGATTTCGGCTCTGTTTGTAAAAACCCTGGTCTCCGAACTCTACCTAAACTCTTTTTAAATTCACTATGGGGAAAGTTTGGTCAAAGAATCGATTTACCCCACGTAGCCGTTGTTAACGACTATCAGGGCATCCACAAGTACCTGACGGATCCGTACATCACCGTGGACAGTGTCATTGATGTAAATGATGAGGTTATGTTTTTCAATTACAAGGGTGCGCGTGACACGTTGCACCCTAACCCTAACATGAGTGTGGCGGTGGCATGCAACACGACTGCTATGGCTAGGTTGCTCTTATACAGCATCCTTGAACAATTGGGGGACCGCGATTTGTATCATGATACAGATAGCGTTCTATTCACAGAACGCCTCAGCGATTGAGGTCCCCCGACCGGAGACGTTTTAGGTGACCTCACCGATGAACTTGAGGATTATGATCCGGGAAGCTACATTGGAGCCTTTGTATCTGATGGTCCCAAGAATTACGCGTACCAAGTTTGTGTTACTGGTGATCCTGCCAAAACAAAAACGGTGTGCAAGGTTCGTGGGATCACCATAAACTATGGCAACCGGAACGATGGTAATTTTGACGTTTTGAAAGCGATGGTCACTGAACAAGTTTCGGAAAGATACATACAGATACCGTACAAAATTGTAAGAAAAGGTCTTGCAACTGTATGTAGCGTTTCACAGACTAATTCTACCAGCCCGTGTACACCAAACCTCTGATAACCGATGATTTTAAAACGTTACCGTTTGGGTATCAGAGTCCTTGTAAACGCACTCGCCACGAATTAAAGTGGATCATTTAGACGGGCTAAAGTATCATCTCTTTTTTCTTTTACTCTGGAGAGTTCCACTGACACATGGTGGGATTTGTATCTAACGCCGCATTCAACGGAGACGCCACCAAGAACCCGTTCAACTTTCAAACCTACGGCATGAACCATTTATCGCTGTACGTAGACGGGGAACAAGTACCGTCGAAACCGTTACAGCCCGATTTTTCAAACGGACACTATGTCATGTCCTACCACACATTATTTTCTGGAACGGGTATTCATTTCATGAATGAAGGTAGTGACATCACACGAGAAGCTTTCCCCAATCGATATCATATCATGGCTTTCGATCTCGCACCTAATCTGTCGGCCCACATGACATCGCATTGGAATTTGACGAGGCACGGCTCTCTGAGCATCGAAGTTAGCTTCACCTGGGCTCTCACCGAAAAAGTCAATTGTATCATGTACGGGGAGTTTGCCAAAATCATCACCATTGACAAGGATAGAAACGTCGTGACCGATTATGGAAGTTAATATAAACGGCTTCCCGCGCTTACACCTTCATTTAAGCCATGGACGTCATTGTGTATTTCCAGAGCTTCATCGACGACAACAAAGAGTTTATCGTCAAGGAACTGAGTGTTTTATCTGTATGCGGCACATTATTTCAACATTGGGTGTTAAAGCCCCATACGCTATCGAGGAACTTTCCGCCGATGCCAGAAAGAAAGCCGACTATATCGTCAACAATCTGCATGGTATCACCTGGGATAGAGGTGATGTGGATTACAGCCTGCTCGAATCCCTCATCTTCCGTGCCACAACACGTGCATAAACCATCTCGTCTACGTCAAGGAGGCGGAATAGAAAATGTTTCTAGTCAAATACACGTCTATACCCATCGTATATCTGTACGACAGAGGTTGTTCGTCACTGAAAACATTTAAATTGGGCTGCACCATGTCACATAGTTCTGTATGGGATATCTGTTCGGCCTTTATCATCTGGGGACTTCTAGATTGGATGATTGAAGATGAACACGCACACCATAAGACGTGCGCTGAAAAAAAAAGCCCGTGGTTCCGTTCTGTACAGTCGGGTGTTTTCCCTGCTGATCAACTACCTGCAAAAAATAGCTCGACCTGGCGCTCTAGTAATCAACACCGATCCACACACCAAACCTGGGACGCATTGGGTCACTCTCTTTATTGACAAGAACGGCGTGGGCCAATACTTTGACAGTTACGGTTTTCCACCTCGTATATAGTCACATCTGGCATTTATACTCAAAAACACTTTACGCACCCCCATAGCACACTACAACTTCAAAGCATCGCATCAGACCTTTGCGGCCATTACTGTCTCTAGTACTTTCTCTATTGCGCCCAGAACATTACAATGAAAACTTTACAGATCATATTCTCGCCCACCAATCATACAGCCAACGACGTTAAGGTGGTGAGATATTACAATAGATTTTCAAAGACTGCGGTGACCGTATCGTCGTCATCAACGAGAAACAAGACGCTGGAATCAAACGGGTCGCCTATCTAGCACCTAGCTGGGTGCGTCTTTGTGAGGTGTGGGACCTCATCAACGTCACCGTTAACCGACGGGACATGTGGTCGACACCCATCGCACACTATTGCAACGATTTGATCGACACACTCGTCGTGGATGTGTGCGACACGCTAACAGAATCGGTGGATGTCATCGACCTATAACAGCATACGGTGGAAACGCTAATCAAAAACCTGGATCTTATCAGTGCTACCTACTATACACGTCAATTCGTCGGTTTGGACTATTACATGCTGGATTGTGAACTAAAAACAATTTTACTAACGCATCTAAGAGACACTGTAGTAAACGTATGAACGAATATATATGAGACATTCCTGTAAAAATGTATAATTGTGATGTTTAATATATAAATATATATTTGTAATATCTATGTTTTATTTACTGTTTGTCCCTTACGAGTCCCAACTTGTCTTGTCTGCCCACCAACCTGGTGCCAGGGAAAACCCGTTGCCCGGGTCAATGATCTCCTTATCTATTCTTGTCTCAACTCATCTTGTCAGGCCGACATACTGTCACCAAGGAAAACCCAAGGGGTTGCGACACACTGACCTAGTTCACGATCTATTCTTGTCTCGTGAGCCGTCAAGCGGACGCCAGGGAAAACCCCGTTGCCTGGGGAAATGACCTCAATATCTTTTCTTGTCTCAAATCGTCTTGTTGGGCCGACATACTGGCGCCAGGGTTGCGACACATACCTCTAAGGAGGAGGGGTTCTCAAGGCAGGGGGAACCACTTATCACACTCTAGCCCCGACAGTATTTGCGTGAAATTCTTATATACTACAACGCCCTAATCAATGAATAAACATTCCAACACCTCTATCCTACCAATTAATTAATTAACAATAATCAATTAACAATAATTAATTAACAATCACTAATAATTAATCAAGAACAACCTGTCCTGGGTTGGGAGTCAAGGGGGTGTAGGGGAGGGGTGGGCTGTAGCGGAGGACAGGGAAATTAGGTCAGTGTGTGGGGGGTGAGGGTTGGGGGAATAACGGTATATCATATGGATGTGGAAAGTATGTTAATGAGCATCACAATACTATCTCGAGGTGTGACGTAGTGATCCCTTCAATCCTGAGGGCTACTGTATTGGCTGGATCTTTATAGGGTTAGAAATAGCAAAGTTGTTTTCCTGAAAATATGTATAATGTGATAGTCCACCTATTTCCTTTGTACTTTTCATATTGAAAACAATATCCAATGAACCTGACCAAGATTATAATTTCAATATTATTATCGCAGGCAATCTAGTAAATCTCGGGTCGGAAACATTAGACCATGTAACCACTTGTTGTGTCATGTGAATTATTTCTTGTCTGTACGACACGTCTTAGCTTCGGGCAAGCCACAAAGGAACACAAATGAGGAAGATAAAATATAGAAAAAAGTACCCGAATCGGTGATCAGGGAGGATGGGAAATAATATAAGAGAAACCACCCTTAATAAACCCAACCCTGGTGTGCACTCCGACCTCCCGATTTCCGACAATCCAGTTAATTGCGTCTGTCACCGTGCCATTGTTAGGCGGCCATACTTGTTCAACTTAACTGCCGTTTCTCTTTATGATCAGTTCAATAATGTCTCAGGTCAGTAGTCACCAAATGACGTACCATGGTCCTCAACCATACCGCTGATACGTTTTTAAGGACCTTGAGGAAATAGCGAATAACCGATAAACAGAAGAAATTGTTATAACTCTGTGGTGGGCTCTTCGTAGACATGGAAGGCAAGCAATAAAAAATAAGTAAAATAACTAAAAGAAAAAAAGCACTTTTTTGAATTAGTACAGTCCCATTGGGCTTGAACTTGAGTTACTGTTAAAGGTTTGACGGAATGCAGAAATATGTAGAGTTTTTAAAACGGACCTCCGACAAAAATAATTGGGGATCTTTGGCTTAGGTGGAAGATTTACGATTTGCTGTGATAGTTTCACAATACAAAAAAATGAAGAAAAAAACAAGGTGAAGGTTTTTTGTTCATCCTATTGACATGCATTGACCCTTGTCCAATTTTACACCGTATTTCAAATGCTTAGGAGTCTTCTAAGCTGACCTAGTGCTTACTTTCGGACGTCAAGTTCTTATTTTGACGATATATGTAATTTTGTAAGAGACGCCATTACAAAAACTGATTCAAAATTTTGCAGAGCTATATCACTCAAATAAATAGTTACAGTTACACTAAGATAAACAAATTATTTAGACTCTATTAAACTAAACCAAACATTTTCTGTCTATAAACAATACATTTTATTATATTATTGAACATTAATTGTTAGTGAATACAAGCTATAACGTTTGTTTTGCGTTTGCATTATTTTATCTCAACTACTCAGTTTACGGCGTATCCGTTAGTTGAGGGATGGTATGGAGCTCAATTTCTACATTCTACGACATACCTTGAGTAAAATTCAGTAAATTCTGTAGACCATATTAGCTGAGTGACTACCGTTATCAGATATTAAAACCTGCGAATATCCAAAACGAGAAAAAATTGTAGTAAGTACAGAAAAGGTTGCCAATGTGAAAGTGGTCGACTGCATTGAGCATACCTCTAACCATTTACTGTGACCATCAACCACAAGTAAATAGTTCATCCCATCTATAAGTCCAAGAAAGTCGTTGTGTACTCTATTCCACGGTGCAGACGGCCACTTTCATGGAATAAAAAATAATTCTGAGGTGATTGCTGTACTACTCATCTTATGTGCATCACAAGACGTAGTTCTCAATGTCCTTATTCATTCTAAGCCACCAGAAGTAATTTTTAGCGGATAGCTTAGTCATGACCACTCATAGGTGCCCCACATACAGCTCCCTCAGAATTTTGTCTCAAAGAAGAGAAGGTACGACCAATCTTCTTCTTCGAAAAATCCACCCACCTTCGACATTTATTTCAGTTTGTATCAAATTAAACGAGGATAGTGGCTCCTTAACTGCTGTTGTTCAACCATTCACACTGCACCTTGCCATCTTGCTCATCACTGGATCTGTTCTGCTCTGTAAGTCTACTAGTTCCGTCCTGATTACCGAGTCCTTTCTGTATACTCTGAGAATAATGAAGAAAAACACTTCCGTTTCCGAACACTGATAGACGAGACCAGCTTTCTGCACAGTTCCTATGAGTAGGCACAAATTGTATCGGGTACTCAAAAGTCGATAATAATGAAATATGCATAGTTTTGGTGGCGATTTTATTAAATAATCTGTATTACTTTCTTTGGCCTAAATATGGTGACCAATGGCTTAGAATTTGTTTTGAGACTAAATTTCCGCATATCCAAATACTGGACAAATTATTTTGTGCAAAAACCAATCCTAATGCTCCCTTATGTATTTGAGGATATATGCATTCTGTATCTGACAGTTCCCGGGATGCATACAAAATCGAATGTATTGTGTCATCTTCGTATAATTGATTCGAAACCTCAAAGACTCCTCCTAAGCCGTATTATGTTGTAAGTACCAATCCTTACGTTGGGTCATAATGAGCCTAAATCGTTGCCAAGGTCAGTTTTAACTTAATCTCCTTTAGCTAAACTGTGTAGTCCTTTTTTTAATTGTACACGCACCCCTTTTGCTAATTTATGCTCAAACAAGCAAATGCCATTCCTTATTATGTTCTAATCTCGGCTGCGTGTACTAAGGGTATTTGTTTACCATGATCCGTCCATGCAAATGTGGGTACATTCCTTCAAAAATATATTTTCCTCATCCCTCCGTTATTATATCCCTAACGCGTAGTAAGAAGTAGTGCAGAACCAATGTAAACTTCTGAAAAATTCACATCACTCACTCGGCAGTAAGTGCTGTGCACACGTACCGATAATATCTCTGTCGGTGCCGGCGCCGATATCGGTAGTAGGGAGATTCCGTGAAATCTTATCGCCCTGTTGCACACGTACCGATAATATCTCTGTCGGTGCCGGCGCCGATATCGGTAGTAGTGAGATTCCGTGTAATCTTATGGCTCTGTTGCACACGTACCGATAATATCTCTGTCGGTGCCGGCGCCGATATCGGTAGTAGTGAGATTCCGTGTAATCTTATGGCCCTGTTGCACACGTGCCGATATTATCTCTGTCACTGCCGTCACCGATATCGGTAGTAGTGAGATTCCGTGAAATCTTATGGTCTTGTTGCACACGTACCGATAATATCAGTGTCGGTGCCGGCACCGATATTGGTAGTAGTGATATTCCATGTAATATTATGGCCCTGTTGCACACGTACCGATAATATCAGTGTCGGTGCCGGCGCCGATATTGGCAGTAGTGAGATTCCATGTACTATTATGGCCCTGTTGCACACGATGCCGATAATATCAGTGTCGGTGCCGGCGCCGATATAGGTGATTGTGAGATTCCATGTAATCTTATGGCCCTATTGCACACGATGCCGACACGACAACATTATTGTGACGACTACCGCCTTGTCGGAGACATGTCAGCGGCCCCCTCGATAAATACACCGATATAAGTTTGCAGAGCAGGTGGCCACTAGTCTGCAGCTGTCATATTGCATTGTTTGGTTTTGTCTTTCGTGAGGTTAGGTGCTTGCTCGTTCATTTCCTTCATTCTGCTTTTGAGTAAAATGTCTAGTAAATGCAAGTATGACATAGTGACCTTAATTGAATTAGTGGAGAGCAGAGCGTGTTTATGGGACTTTCTCTCCTGTTTTGGCGTCGTCTCCTCCGGTGATGAAGCAGACACAACAAAAGAAACCTCCTATTCCACATGGGAGCCATATTGTGTGCTCACCACCATCCACAAAAATGCCTATGCCGCTCAAGCACCGATAGCGATATTATCTGTGTGTGTGCAACAACCCCACGCCGGTATCGGTGCTAACAATGATATCGGCTTGGGTGCCGATAATATCGGTACGTGTGCAACAGCACTAAAGAATTGCACGTGCACTAGACGTCAAGCTTATTGAGTCTGGGCACTCGTTAACCAATATATTACAATAATATTTATTGATAGGTTATATCCGTGTCATAGTTTGTAAAAAAAACCTCGCTAATAGAACATTTGTTTATTCTATTTCTGACCTTCAATCTTAAGAAATAGCATGAGTTTCAACCACACACCAACAGGAGGTACGTCGTTTATATTAAACGAAGGTATTTAATACGATGTAATGAACACAATTTAGCACAGTTGTGTAGTACCACTTAAGCTTCTTGTAAGAAAATGATAGGTTATACATTTCTATGGGCAGGAACACCCCTATTATTTTACGGTTTTTACATATAGCTACTCGTTTTGTTTCAGAGGAAGATGTGTTGTACCCCTATCATAAATTCCACAATCAATTATTTATTACGAGTGCCCCTAATTAAACGGTATTTAAACCATGCTCCTATATTTTTACTCACAACACCGTTACGAGTACTCGTTTCCTTAAAACGGTTAAAAGTACATCATAAGCAATAGAACGATTTCTAGAAAGATCCACGAACCTTTCGAAACTGTCTTTCACATTCATACAAATAGTGTCAACTTCTTCAGTGACAACACCACCACTAATTAAATTATATAACTGTCTGCCTGACAGAATAAGTAGGTGGAAGTTTGCCACAAGGCATTCTTACTAGGACTGCGAAGGAAATAATTAAGAAATTAGGAAGGTTTTCTTTTTACTAACGAGAACTTTTATTCCACCTTGACATATTGAAACCAGGTAAAAATTCACAAATCTGGCTGGATGAATAGATCAGTACTTTGATCGATCGACTAACAGCTCATGATGTAATTGCTGAAGATCACGTGAAAATAGTATTGAATACAATAGACGCTATGACAAGGCCAGTGTATGTACCATTTAGACGAGCAGATCAACATGACGCAAGGCAGTTGTAATAAGACAATAAAAAGTAAGAATAAAAATAAATATAACCTTTAACAGGAAAAATAAATATTTTATTACTAGACTTCGACTAGTTCAGACAGTGTAAAAGAAATCTGTGTTCTCTTTACCTATATACTTAGTGTTTTTTGTTGGGCGCCACCCCTAGTATCTAGGGGAAAAATAATAATAATAATAAAACATTTACCTCGGCTATCAACTCAGTAGCACGACGAGTCTCAAACTCGGGACCACTGGGTAAACTTAAAACTAAAAATCATTAACCTTTTTGATTAAAAAAATGGATTGTTAAAGAAAAAATGTAATTTAGGCTACAAATAAAAATAAATGTATAAAATAACAATTGTAGGCACTTTTGTGAATTTATTGTTGTTTCCCTTTTGTCCACATCCAAATCCTACCTATGGAATTCCGGTTAGTTATAATTCTAAATTAACAAGGCAAAGTACAGTATTGTTGAAACCAAAAGAAGAGAAAAAAAAATATATAATATATATATTGATTGTATATTATACAATCAATAAAATTAATAATTAGACATAAAATAAAATGTTAATTGATTCTCTGTTTTACTCTGTCTTTCTGGAAATAAATAAGTTCTGATTTATATAGGAAAGAGAAAAGAAATGATTACAATAATCGAAAGTTGAAGAGTTGGTTTGACCTCACCCATGAATAATTAGTCCATATTGAAACACCATCTTGATAAATTTGTTTCACTTCAAATTATTCCACAATTTAAATGAGCATAAATATTGCAGTTCTTACACACACACTTAGCTTCCCTTTTTTACTACTTTCACTTTAATCTTCCACCTTTGAATCACTATAAAATAACTTGAATTGGGAGCCCACATCCATTTTGCTCCATGTTGGACCACCAACCAGGAAGAAGACTTCACTACTCTTTTAAAAACCTTCCAATCTTCTAAATTTAAAAATGTTCTATTTTTACTTCCAAGTCCAATGATAAAGCTAATATATAACGAAAATTAATTGTTGGCTATAGACTAGGGAGAATATAAAAATGAAATGTAGGTTCAATATAAGTATTTAAATATAGCCAATTGAATGTGAATGATGTTTTTAATAAAGAATTAAATGTCTATTTCCTTCTGTAAAAATTAAAAATCGCGCTCGTTTTTATTCCTTTCTTCTTCTACAACCCGAAACTCGCTCCTCACTTGTTTGATAGAACTGCGCATGCGTTAAAACAAACATGGTCGACTTTGAAAATGAATACACGAGTCAAACACACTTCTTAAAAGGATAATTAATATGTTTAATAAAAGGTAAGTGTTCTTCCTTAAATCAAAATTCCTTATTCAAATTATTTAAAACAATGTTTTACGTTGTTCCTTCCGTCCTTTTATTTAATTTAATAGATGTAAACAGCATCATTAGTCAGGCCGCAACCAGCTGACGAACTTCGAAGATTTCACGCAAAATTAAATTAGAAATTGTTCACAAAAGTAGAAAACATAGGTAAATACAAGGTAGGGTGGCAAATAACACCACACAGTACTGGATAATGTAGCGCGCGTTCTTCAAGGTAATTCTTCATTTATGCTCGTGGTCCCTTTACATATTGAGCCACATCATTTTAAAAATCCCCATGAAGCACATTGAAACATAATGGTGCATGAGAGAGCTTGATACCTGTGAATTAAATTTGAAACCTATTCAACTTTAAACTTGAATGATGTTAGACAAATTAAAGTTATGATTATATAAACTTGAAGGTGTAACACAATGATACGTTAAAATATTAATTTGAAAGATTTATTTTTTTAATAATGATGTGAAACATACATATTTTGGCCCACAATATCACACAAATTATAAGTGTGGTAATATAAACTTGAAGGCTTAACACAATATTATATTAAACTATTAATTTTGTATCTGTAATTTTTTGATAATGTTGTAGACACACACTTTTTTGGACATAATATTAATGTAGTTTTTTTCAATCTTTTTATATTTTGTTGGTATGTTTGATAGTAAACTTAACCGTGTGAAAACTTGCAGCCATAATTAGTTTCAAGTCCCTTATAAACTTCTTGGATAAACACAATAAAATGATAAAATTTTAATTTGAGAATTTGCAGTTACATAATTATTTGATCCCTGACCCCATTATGTGTTGCACGATGTCCCACAAAATTTTGAGAAACGTCAAAACTCGTGTCTTTTGTTTTAAATACGGACATGTGGTATCGGCAAATTGTCGTNGTAGGTTGCTGCAATTTGTAATAACAATAACATATGGAAAATAAGATTTTTGTTAATAAACCAGGAAAATCACTTTGTAGGCTCTATTATACCAAGCTGCCTTTGTTTTAAAATGTTGAAAAAATTGGTAAAGGTAGAGTTCTTTCATTGCTATTAAAAATTCCTACCTTTACCGGTAGGTTGCTGCAATTTGTAATAACAATAACATATGGAAAATAAGATTTTTGTTAATAAACCAGGAAAATCACTTTGTAGGCTCTATTATACCAAGCTGCCTTTGTTTTAAAATGTTGAAAAAATTGGTAAAGGTAGAGTTCTTTCATTGCTATTAAAAATTCCTACCTTTACCGGTAGGTTGCTGCAATTTGTAATAACAATAACATATGGAAAATAAGATTTTTGTTAATAAACCAGGAAAATCACTTTGTAGGCTCTATTATACCAAGCTGCCTTTGTTTTAAAATGTTGAAAAAATTGGTAAAGGTAGAGTTCTTTCATTGCTATTAAAAATTCCTACCTTTACCGGTAGGTTGCTGCAATTTGTAATAACAATAACATATGGAAAATAAGATTTTTGTTAATAAACCAGGAAAACCAGTCTTGTTGTGAGAGTAACTGGCACAAAACAATAGCGCGACATAAACGCTTTTAGGTGTGGCTGTTTGCTTCCCGTGTCTTGGACAACATTGGGTATGGTAAGGTAGCTAATTGTACAAGAGAACAGTTATTTTGTCCATGTTTGATCATGAGGACCAATGAGAGTGAGTCAGGCTATTCGGGTGAGGTAGGACTCATAGCTCTTGTTTTTGACAAGCTTGAACCACGGACGCTATCGAGTCAACGCTGGGGGGTCATGATTTTATCAAATATTTAACGAAACCTCGCACGCATTAGTCACTCGGGTAATTGCCACGGGTCTAGTAATTGTTCTAATGAAAGATTAGGTGTAGTAATAAAATATTAGTTAAATTACTTAACTTATAAATTTGTCCTCTATGACGGAGTAAACAAATTATTGATATTGTGAACTTACAATAAATCTTTTGCCAACCACTTTCACACTATCAAAGACGTGAGACTTGTAGTAAGTGAGATATCAGACTCAAATCAATATAATAAATAGTAATTAAAATATATACGGTTTTATTAATGTAACCAAATCAACGCATCCACTATATGATCGCCACGAAAACTGTAAGTTAAAAAAAATAAACATTTATTCTATGCTGACCTCATTTCCTTTTGTCAAGTCATTACGTTCATATAGGCCTACAGGACGGCCATGAAAGCAAGTGTATTAGTTGGTGTCCGTTTATTTGTGTAACAGGGGTAGTGATGGGCATAATCTAATGATTTTAAGAATCGAGTAATCATTCGATTCTTTGAAAAATAATCGAAATAATCATACAAATGATTTTGAGAAGTAGTAAAGAGTCGGTAATAATCGGATGTTTACTACTTCTAAAATTAGTTACTAAATGCTCGTTTTGCTTTGTGCTACTCTTTTCTTCTCCGTGCTGTCAGTTCTCCCTAACATACATGCCTTTGCGTGTGCAGCTTGTCAACATTTTTCTATTACTGTATTTAGTTCCTTGTGCCAGCGTCAAAGACCAAAGTACAGCAACAACAAAATATTATACAGTGAATGAGTGAACGCATTAGTCTCATAAGTAGCTTGCAATTAATATAAATTCTTTTGCTTTCGATTAATAATAAAATAAAGAACATAGTTTCCCTTCTTGTTTAAAAGAGTCGAAATAATTTACTCTTTAATATTTCCATAAACAGAAATAAAATATATAAGCATACAATTCTATTTATATCGAGTAAGTGATCAAATACTTTCGATTTGAATAAGTGAACCAATTATATGCATCCTGAAAGCTTCACTTATAATCAACACACACAATTACTAGCCTACTCGACAAACGACGACGTAAGTTTGCTGGATAATGATATTTTATGTTATAAGAATGTAAAATTATTTCAGTGAATAAAATTATAATACGATCTGAATATTACGGCTGGGCCATGTTTTATTAAATAGATGAAAAGTATATGATTATCTACTTAATAAATATAAGTAAACATAAGAAAAATTATCTTTCAAACCGTTCGTGCTAAATGCGTTTATTAAGGAAGATAAAATTTAAAGGAAATGAAAAAAAAACAATCTACGTAGTAATGTAGCAAAATAATCGAATCATTTTGTAATTTTAATTCGAATTATTTTTGGCTTATATTCGATTGTAAACTGTAGAACCACTTAAACTTTGTTTTAAATTAGCCTTAGAATCATTCGAAAGCGTAAGGTCGATTGTTGTATAGCAATGGGGACTATTTATTAAAAATGAACCTAATAGAAATGAAGACCTGTATAGAGATAGCCTGGAAACATACATAATCATAAGATCGATTTTCCTCAGCACTTGTGTCAAGGGAGTGGTAATGAGAATGAATCTGCCAGCTCGCATAGTGACAGCTACTGTTTTCATTCGAATGATTTTGAAAGAATCGAAAAATCGATTATTCTGAATAATCGAATGAATCAATTCTATTCATTCGATTCTTCCCATCACTAAGCAGTGGTAAGGTAAGCGTTCACTGGTACGCATCGCACGAATTGGATTTATTTAGTCTACTGCTGTGATGTCAAATCAGAGGCATGCGTGACACTTGTGGCACGTGGACGAGAAAAAAAAGTTAATGTAAAAACTGTAAAATTACAAAAATTATTATCAAAGATTTCTGTTACAGTCTCTATCACTCTATACACACTGTGCACACTGTGTACTTTAGGTTTTATTTTAATTGTTGGCCGTAGCGTAGCGATCGATCCGTCATCATCTAAACTGGTCTATTGACAATGTTTGTTTACCATTCCGTTCCTCTCACATCAGTGTTGTGAAGATATCGCTTCCAAAGATTTCAACACAGCGTGGGAAGAACAGCTCTTATTCACACAACAAAGCACATCTAAACCATTTTGTTTGATTTGAGGGATTTGTGTTTCTGTTCCCAAAAAAATGAATTTAGAGCGGCATTCTAAGAAAATGAATACGGGTTTCAACAGTGAATAACCCGTGGGCTCAACTTTATGAATGGACTTTATAAATAATACGAAAACATCTCTCCATGGACAACAAACTTTATTTCAGAAAAAAAAGTAAGAAATTTGCTACCTTTGTAAAAGTTTCTTGTGAACTTTCTCTTCTACTCGCCCGAAAAAAGAAGCAATATTCTGATGGCGAAGAAAGAGTAAAATTTAGCTTTCAAATATTCATAAAACATAGCGGTGGTCTCAAGGCTCGAAAAATTGTCGATGAGATCGCACTTTCACGAAATACTCTTATGCAACACATAAATGAGATGATGAACAGTGTTAATTCACAAGTTGTTTCCTTGTTATACACCTGTAAATATTTTCCCTTGATTTTGGATGAAAGTTGTAATACTACCGATACAGCGCAATTAAGTGTTTCTGTACGTTGCATAGACTACAATTTTTATTTAATTGAAGAACTCCTTGACTGAAACCAACTGATTTCAACTAGTGGCGAAGACATTTTCGAAGAAATGAGAAGTGTCATTGAATGCAAAAAGATACAGATAGAAAAATTAGATAGTGTGTGTACAGACGGAGTACCTGCCATGACCGGCAAGTCAAAAGGGTGTGTGACTATGATTTAAGAATATTTAGAAAATAATATATTTAAGTACCCATGTATTTTACATCATGGACACTGTGTCCCAAGGATGTGTATTTATCGTCCGTTATTGATCCAGTGGTGCGCTGTGTTTACAAAATTCGCTCAAGACCACTAAATCGTCAACTTTTTCGCGATTTGTTTTTGGATAAAACAGAAGAAGACGGATAATTTCTTATTCATTGCAGTGTACGTTGGTTATCGAAAGGAACTTGAGAGATTTTGGAATCTGTGACAAAATATTTAGAATTTCTCGCAAGAAATCAATGAACTACCCGATGAGTGCGCACTTCTTAAGGTGTGGCAGAAGGGAGCGTGAGTAATTTTACAGTTTTTACAGAATTGAAATGTTTTGGCCAAAATAAATCAAATATTTCTTTAGTGGCAACATAGAGTTTTGTTTTATGCACATGCCAGCATCATCAGATCTTAGATATATGTCAAGAGTGTCCTAGAATTTTGTCAAAACTTTTTCTCTTTTTTTAAAAAGTTTTGACAACATTCTAGGACACCCTCGACAGATATTCAAGATCTGTTGATATCAGCATGTACATAAAACTAAATTCTACGTTGCTACTTGAGACATATTTGATTTATTTTAACCAAAAAATATATATTCTATAAAAACTGTAAAATTACTCGTGCTCCCTTTTGCCGTACCTTAAGGAGGAAGAATGGCTGTGGGTTTTGGCTTTCCTGGCAGACATGATGGGCCATCTGAACAATTTGAATTTACGTCTGAGCGGTAAAAAAGAAACTCTCTTTCCATTGTTATTAAGTGCAGTATCATCTTTAAGAGGTAAACTCGTAGTCTTTTACAATGTTTTTTTTCCACAAATTTGATTGACTCACTTCACGAATGCAAGAATTAGCAGGAAATTCTCAAGTTCCTCAACATTTTACTAAATAGCAATATCTTATATCTGTGTTGCAAAACTCATTTGAAACTAGATTTTCTGACTTCCGAGGAGATGAAAAAAATGTTGAGCTGTTCACCAACCCGTTTTCAATTTCCAATAATGACCTTTTTCCCTATCCAGTAGAAATTCAAACAGAAATACTAGACCTGCAGAACCACATTACTCTTAAAAACAAATATAAGGAGATTATGGCACCTCCAATGAACCAAAGTTTGGCTGAATTTTTGAAATTGGTGCCAGCCAGTAATTTTGAAAATGTACACGTCCTGCAACTTAGATACTGTTGTCGGTTTGGTTCAACATAATTATGTTTGCGAAAAGTCGTTTTCACTCATGAACATAATTAAAAACAAATACAGGTCTAAATTAACAGATTAACATCTCAAACATCTAGTCTTGCTTGGCTGCTCAAAAATAAATCCTAGCATTGATGTAACATGAAGTACAAGCAGATCCACAAACCACATTAGAATTTGTTTTAAGCATGTATGTTATACTCATTTAAAATTTATTCGTTTAGTAACTATTTTGTACTGTTAAAAATATAATATATATATTGTAGGTGCAGTATTTTTTTAAATATATTGTGTGTGCACTTATTTATTAATAACTTATATTTTATAATTTATTCATATAACATTTTTTTTTGTGGTAAGCTTGAGGTACAATGTTCTATATGTGGCACACCTCATAAAAAGGTTAGCCACCACTGGTCTATGGCAACCACTGGTCCGCATTACACGCATAGGATGATTTTTGAATTCCTTACATTATTTTTAATTAGAGTGAGTCCACTGGTCCGCTACGCACGACTCGCATGAATCTGATTTACTTAGTATACTGCATCCACTGCGTTCGGAGCATCCGTATTTCCAAACAATAATCATCATTGTCCTAATATCTATAATGACATCACTGGCACGGGTAGATGTTAAGATAATGCTAAACTATTTTAAAGCTATCATTAATATAACAACTGATGCTATTGTAACTAATCTAATTTGACTTTAAAGTATTATATTTCTGATCAAAAAAATGTTCTTTATTTTATTTAAGGATTTTATTATATGATTTTAAAATCATTACGTCCATCTTGAAAAAAAAATATCCAGATTTGATCCGTGAGTACTATTTAACTAGTGAAGTGAGAGGGAAATAATAACTGACTCACACGCAGTAGTTTTGAAACTGGTGGAGGATTAAACTGCAAGATGTATGTTGGTCGCAAAATATGAAATTCGCGAACGACTGACCCACAAGAAGTTGTTCGCGTATGAATGAACCACAAGAAATAGTTTGTAAACGACTGAACCACCACAACAAGTAGTTCGTGAACGACTGAACCAGAAGTAGTTTGCGTACGACTGAAACATAAAGAGTAGTTAGCGAACAACTGAACCACAAGAAATAGTTCACCAACGACTGAATCACAAGGAGTAGTTCACGAAATACTGAACCAAAAGAAGTAGTTCGTGAACGAATGAACCATAAGAAGTTCACAAAAGAGACTGAACCACAAGAAGTAGTTCGCAAACGACTGAACCACAGTAAGTAGTTCACGAACGACTTAAACACAAAAAGTAGTTCACAAACGACTCAACCACAAGAATTAGTTCGTGAATTATTAAACAATTTAAATGAACTACTCCTTGAAGTGAACTAAATCATTTTTAACTGTTCCTAACAGTTATCTTTATTGCCCATTGCTAAATTAAAGATAAAGAATAAAGTTGGGAATTCTGGATGCAAATGGTGCGAATTTCAGGGAGTGCATCCACTGGTCCGCATCGCACGCATCATATTTTAATGTCTCACACATCCCATCGGTATTGCCGATGTCCGATACGTACGCTCCAGATAAGAGGACGCGTACCTTAAGTCGCTTATGTTGCTTGGCTGGTACTGCCCTTAACTTCAATATATGTGTTGGAAATAATAATGCAGTGAGCAGGGGTTGAAGCGTACAAATGTATTTATGAGCATCGCTGAAAACTATGATCAGTGCTATTACGCACAGATTATTATTATTATTATTATTATTATTATTATTATTATTATTATTATTAGCACCGCGTCTTACTACCCATTCGGGTTAAACGCATTTACGCTAATGTGTAATGGTAGGGTGATTGTGAGATGAAATGGAGGAGCTACAGTTTAACGTGGAATCCGAACCAC
>CABFOW010008429.1:0-11875 GCA_902141385.1 Timema californicum | reverse complement strand
TAACAAAATAATAAAGTTTTAAGATCCAAAAAGATAATTTTGACTAGAGTGCCCCCCATGACGCTGAAACAGGAATTTAGATATGAATGACAATAATCCCCAAGACCTAGGTCGCCGTTCTCACCTCTTATCCACAAGTCGGTGGGGTAGTAAGTGACCTCATGTTCCCGGCGGAGCCGTATATATACAAAACATAATTCCTAGAGAGGGGGGGAAGACCGAAGGAATAGGAAGGCTGTAGAACATAACAATCTAAGGAAGGGAATGGTTCGAGAACAATGTAGACATACGCTACGCGTGGCCGGATACGGAACTCTCTTCTTTCTTCGGCTGGCTGGACACGTGTTCGAGCTTCACTGTGGGCCGGCTCGGGCGTGTCGCTCAGTCTGTTAGGCGTATCTTCCGAGAGCGGAGGCCGGTGATCGAGTTTGTGCCATGTGTTGACCTTCCGAGAGCGAGTTCCCCGGGTTGGTGAGTGTTGACCCATTGTTATTACATGTAAGTCGTTACAGAATAAATATTTAGGGAGATCTAGTCCCTGTATCCTTTAAATATTAAAAAAAAACAGTAAAAGTTAAATAAGTTATGATTCAAACTATCAAACAATGTCCCATAGCAAAATGCCAATGTCTAGCATATTTACTATTCAATGCATTCAACAACATTTATAGAAGTATTTTAAACCATTCAATTTAGAATTGGCTTGGGTTGTTATTATACTTATATACCCATATGACCACCGTCAGTACACCTATAAGCTATTTGAACCTCGGTCTGCCTGTCATCAGCAGTTTAGTCTATTGCGAGAGTAGCGCCTTAGACCATAAGACCACCGAAGCAGGTCTTGCGATATCTTACACACCTTCATGATTGTTTCTCGAGCAAATACTTCTTCAAGAATGAGTTGATGCTCATATTTCATTGTATATTTATACACAGAATGAGCACTATATGATGTAATCACCTTCGTTTGTAAATAGCCACATCTGCCTCAAAATAGATGATGGCACCAATTTATTTTAGAACGACATACTTTCAAATACATCCCAAAACATTTGATAACATTTGCAATCTATCGAGAGAACACTACTGCCAGTTTCCACACTTAGTTCTACGGATCGAACACCCCCCCACTTCGATTCGAATGATATCATCCATCGTCTTCTCTCTCACATATCTATCACGTTCACAGGTTCATGAGTGAGGATGGTGTATTATTCTTCAAGGAGGTAGCCATAATTGATTTATCAATATTGGCCTGCTGGATGAAATATTATATGTTTCTATATCTTTTAGAGATAGACTTTCTCTCATCATAGTTAAGGGGGATTGTGGTATGTGTTACTTTGTTCCACCAATGACTGGACTGGAATGTGAGGATGTGCTCTACTCTGAACTCGTCACATCTAGAATGAAAAAACAGTGTACAGCAAGAGCGCCAATTTATACTAAATGAACAGACTATTAGCAACAGTGATGAGTACACCGAGTTAGCCAATTTTTGTTGTCCTTTCCTGAAAACACTTAGGGCAACATATCTCTGGAAGTGTCCGTCATCCCAGCACCGTATACACATACACTACAGGAATGAGATAAGATTATTTGATCAATAGTGCAATATAATACAGGTTAAATCACCCCTCCTCGCCCTTACATAATCACTCTAATAAATTAATATAAGCATTAAGCTTACTTTGATCAACTCTCGTGTTTCAGTGGTGGTGGGGAAGACGAACCAGGCGTGAACCTGCAGCTAGGGATAAAACTGGATGTAACTAGTGGTCCTGCTAAGATGATCCAGCAATATGTTGAGCATCACTGGAAATTACATGTATTGGCATTGAGTTTGTTCTAATCTTAGACTTTAAAGGGCTGAAAATGCAGAATACACAGTGTTTCATCGCTAAATGAATGTTTGCAGCGACTAGTGATGACGACTCTCAAACCTTTCGAGGCTAATGAACTTGTATGTCAACAGCACTGGATAAAAGCTAATCATTTATCTAAGTGAAGGAAAAAAATCTAGACTATGTCATGGATACTCTGGTGTGTACACTAGGAGTTGGGACAGTACACTCTAATATAATACATCCTTATGCTAGATTTTGTGTACTTTTATCAATATATTGTATGAATGGTATGACAAATTAAACCATTCATGATTACTACGTTCATCAATATTTTCATTTACTAAACTCTATTACTTTAATGACAAACTTTGAGGATGCTCATTTTGCGAAATAGAAAGATTGTTTCAACTTCATCTCAAGAACAAGGAAACATCAAGCAAATATTAAAAACATTGAAAAGTGGAGAACTAGCTCAGTACTTTTGATTGTATTCAGAGAATCCTGGTAAAAGTTTAGTTCATAGCTAACCCAAATGGGCCGTCAGACGCAGTACTAAAAAATCAACAATCTATAGATCATTGTCACATGGTTAACTATTGAAAGAAGGATAGAAGAGGTAATAGAACTTAATTACTTTTTAGTCCATGCTCCATATTATAAGCACCTTCAGGCGGATCACTGATGATCCTCTCTGTTACTAAAAAAGAAGCCCTCTGGCTGTTCTCACAAGGCCGACGCTTCACCAAGTGCCCTTGTGGACTCTCACAGGTGACCCTCATTAAGGTAAGCACCTCTATGATCTCTCTCTTCTCACCTGTAAAGGGGTTTACGATACTCGATACTCGAGGAACCCACCAACACTCCCCGTTGTTCCAGACTAGTTATGCCTCCATGTATGTCTTCTCCAGTTCATCTCCATCGGTCTCAATACATCAAGCCAGAAATCACACTGACTGAGAGCTCGACCTAATGTGTCACCGTAACTACTGCCCAATGACTCGACTGACTAACCTCGTATCAAGCTGGCGACCAAGGACTTGTGACTGTCCTTAAGAAGCGAACAAACCTCTAACGTTGGCTTGAAGTGGATATTTATATATTTAAAGTGACCCAAAAAAATAAACTTGGCTCGCCTCATCATAGATCCTTTTTGGATCCTCATGTCAAGCTACATTTATCAACCCGTATTAATCATATAACTTTACTATCATGCAGGTTAGATTTAGTGTAATGTAAGATAGAGGTTGCATTATAAGATGGACTTGCTATCAGTTGTTTTTACTATTGAAACAATGTTAAATTTTTCCTGCTCATTTCACCTGTCACTCACAGCCTACCTCTGCATGATCTGGCCTTTCAGTTGAGATATAACTAGAGATGAAGGATGAAATGGAGGATTGCATCAAACCATTCAAAAGAAAAAGAGAACCATCCAAACTTTATTAAAAAATAACCACAGACATCAAAAGAGACAATAGGTTTTTACTGAATAAATTGAGAAACAATTATTTAAGAGTTGAAATCTATGATGTCTCTATTCTGACAAAAGGTTGCACAATAAACCAATGTCCAAAAACCCCAAAGTGGCAGTGTCGCTGCTGAAGTTCCTTTTAACACTTCAACGCAGAGCATCAATGATTTATCAAAACTTTATATCCCATTTGGGCATGTAACTAATATGGCGATTAATATTTTTAAATACATACCAGTCCCTCAGACAAGATTTAATATGAAATAACATTCATGATAAGTTGCTATCAGGAATAATGTTTAAGGCTGGTACGAACTCAAACCAGTGTGTATCGGTAAAGTGACAGGGTATGTCCATCCTCGCCAAGTGTTCAACCAACAGAAGGGAGCACGACTTGATGCTCCAATGCTACATATGAATATAATCTTATCAGCTGAGTTACTGGAAATAGCCTGATATTGAGTAATGAAACCATACCATGGTAAGATATGGACTGTATATTATAAAGTGTTTATTCTCAAGTACATATATGGCAGCCCAATTAACTATAATTTTGTGTATACAACCTATGTTGTACAGCCCTAATCAAATAAGCCACTCTTCAAACGACTGACTAATTAAATAGACAATCACAGTAGCCATCTAAGGTAGGTGTTTTTGGTGTGTTTTCGAGTTTATGTTGTAGCATATAGCCTAGGTCTTAGTTCTATATACTTGACTCTTTGATTGGTCCACATGACTTATCCTTAAGTATACCAAGTATAGCCTTATTGACTAAAGGCGTTTCTTGGACTTTGTTTGGTTCTTATGTCAAATATCCAGCTCGTCTTTGTCAAAAGGAATGAATCGCTTATACACTTCATTGACAGCTATCTCATGCCATAACAATTGTGTGTCTGAGTATGCCTGGTGGGTAAGCCAAAAGCAAAACTTGTAAATGCAATGATGGTGTAGTGGATAACTTATCCGTTCTTATTGACCAACTCTGTCAAACATTTCTCTTTACTCAAGTATCTGGTAGGTGGTATTTCTGTCTTGGGTCAGAATGGAGATTGTTTATATCTCAAGGCTACTCTGCATTGTCCAGGCTCACAACTCTGTGTAACAACTATTCACAACAGAGTTTTATAGGCCATAATATGGATTCACCCTTGAAGGGTCCTTGATGAATTGATGCATGCAATTGTCATTGATCTATTCTAGATAAAGCTTGGCCTATTTGTAGCTGAGCCGGGCATGAAAACCATCAGGGATAGACTCGATATACATCTCATTGATATGTAGAAAGTTTTCAAAACGTCTCACAGCTTCACGCTATTATAGAGGTACAGATGTGTACTGCCCCATAATGTATTACATTCAAGTGTTCTACATACTCGTCAGGGACAGGAATGATATTAATATTTGTGCGAGATATGTGTACCCTTGAGCACAGTGTGAAATTAATCTGAGAGAGATAGCCATGTCTCATCTAAACGCTCAAGCGAATCAATATGGTTATTGGGGAAAATATCATTTTCACTGATCAGATTGCCGTATTCGTATTTAGCTAACAAGGCACTTATGCATAATTTTGACATGATTGGGTTTTGGGTTGGATACAAGTTTCCCTGGGGATTTACAGAGGAAACTGAAATTGTATATATTTTAATTTCAAATAAAAAATGGAAGGAAGCTAAGAAGTGCCCTCTCATTACTACTCTTTGTACTGATAATGGAAATGGTGATGAATAAAGGGGCAGGAAAACTCTGGGAGGAAAGAATAAGAGCCGTGATGTTTGTTGATGGGTTACTTGATGGAATGGGGGGAGAAGGAAGAGGGAGTATAGGAACAGCTACAAGAATGGAACGAGGAAATGAAAGAGTGTGGAATAAAATATAGAATTGTGATGTGTCAAGAGATGATAATGACAAGGAAGAGGAAGATAAGGCCTAGTAAAGCCATTAAGTTGGATGGAATAGAGATGAGAAAAGTACAGAACGTAAACTATCTTGGTAGCCTGGTTGAGGCGAAAAGTGGAATTAGAGATGATCTAATGAAAAGAGGTCAGCAGGGAGAGTTGTTGTACAGGTGGGAATAGAGAGGCTCGAGGACAGCAGGGAGAGTTGTACAGGTGGGAATAGAGAGGCTCTAATAAGAGGACAGCAGGGAGAGTTGTTGTTCAGGTGTGTTACAGACCTGCTATGGAGAAGAGAAGTGCCCTTGAAGTGTAAGGAAGTGTTGTACAGGATGTACTTTATACCTTTTGTCACACACAGCAGAAACAGAGAAGGAGTACAGGGAGTACTTGAGATAGTAGAGGAAGCAAGACTGAGATGGTATGCTCATGTAATGAGGATGCCAAAGAAAATGATGGAAATGAAGTATGTAGGAAAAAGGCCGCAAGAGAGGCCAAGAATTAAATGAAAGGAACGGCTAACAAAGTGTGAAGAAGAATGGTAAAAGGATATAGGAAGATGGAGTCATTTTACCCAACTGACCTTGCCACGGGCTGGAAACAGATGATGATGAGTATGATAAATTGGCGTCTGGTGTGAGCACTACCTCAATATTGACCTGTGTTATTTGAATGATTCCTGACACACACATCGTCTAACTCAGTGGTCAACAGGTGGACCACTTGCGGCCTGCTGAGTAATTTTATGCGGCCCACAGACCAATCTTACTTACAACAATTTTTCTGTTTGAAAATTCTGTAAATTACATTTTTGTAGGACTAAAACTCTAATTTGGGAATTTTCTTGATGCTTTTGCAACACGTGACAACACTGAAACTCAAGGTCAAACATCTGGCTGACTTCCAGCTACCCTCACTCCCTCCCCTCTCAGTACGTGTCAGCCTTTTGTGGTGTGGGGGTGTTTGTACTTTGTTTGGCCATTATTTTTTGTATTAAGTTTGTTAACAATGGCTGCAAGCACAAGCAAAAAGCGAAAAATTAGGGAAGAGGCAGTGAATGGTGTTCAATGAGGAGTGGATGGACTTGTATTTTTTTGTAAATATTAAAGAGAAACCAGTTTGCTTGCATTGTAATGACATGGTAGCGGTGTTGAAGGAATACAATTTAAAGCAGCACTACGACCCGAAGCACTCATCTAAAATGGATTCAGTTAAAGGGCAAGGGAGATCAGATAAAGTGGCCGATTTGAAGAAAAAACTGCAATAGCAACAAACGTCATTTAAATAGCAAAATGTTAAAAGTGAATTAAGTGTTAGGGCAAGTTACATTATATCTGAGAAAATAGCTTTGAAATCAAAGCCATTTACAGATAGCGAACTTGTAAAGGTATGTGTGGATTCGGCAGCTGAAGTTCTGTGTCCATCAAAGAAACATTTGTTTTGAAAGTTAGTTTGTCAGGCGTAACTGTGGCCAGAAGGATTGAATTAGCGAGCGATATTGAGAATACACTTAAAGAACGTGCTTCTCATTGGCCCTCAATGATATTACTGACATTACAAACACTGCCCAGTTGGCTATTTTTATCAGGGGAATTCACAATGACTTTACCATAACAGAAGAAATGGCCGCTCTTTTTCCAATGAGTGGCAATACTAATGCTGCCTCTTCAACTTTGGAGCCGAGCAATTTCTCCGGAGTAGTTACTGACGCAGCTCCTGCAATGGTAGGGAAAAATGAAGGTGTTGTGGCACTAATACGAAAAAAAGCTAGTACTGCTACGTGTCAAAATAGCAACTTCATACAATATCATTGCATTATACACCAAGAAAACTTGTGCGCTAAAAGTGTGTGCTTCAAAGATGTTATGAAAGATATAACAGAAATAGTATTCTTCATCAGATCGCAAGGATAGAACCACAGGACATTAAATACATTCCTTGAGGATATGGACTCAGAGTACGGTGATGTACTCTATTACACAGAGGTTCGCTGGCTCAGTAGAGGTAAGGTACTGAAGAGAGTTTTCGACCTGAAAGAAGAAATTTGTGAATTACTGGCAAGTAAGGGCAAGCCTGTTCATCAGTTCAATGACCCTGAATGGATGGCTGATTTTGCATATCTTACTGATATCGCTATGCACCTAAACGACCTGAACATATGACTACAAGATAAGAACAGTTTGGTACATAACCTCTTTGACCAAGTGAAGGCATTTGAAAACAAACTTTGTCTGTGGGAAGTTCAACTGCAAAAAGGTGAATTAACACACTTCCCAACACTATACCAATGTGAAGTTCGTAACAACGAAAAATACATTACCGCACTCAGAGATCTAAGGTCCGATTCTGATATCCATTTCCCAGATTTCAAATCCAATGAAAAATTGTTCAACACATTTTCCAATCCATTTAGTGTTGATGTTGTGGATGTGTGAGCTATGTGCAAATGGAGCTTATTGAGTTGCAGTGTAATACAGATTTAATGTAGATCTTTCGATATTTTACTCAAAATATGTTGAAGAAAAACAATTTCCAAATCTTCGAACACATGCTCTGCTCGCAGTACCTACAGTTGTGAACAACTCTCCTCAAGGATGAACATTGTCAAGTCGACATTGAGGAACCGACTGACTGACGCCCACTTAGAAAGCTCCCTACATCGAGAATTAAAGCCAATATTGAAACATTAGTCAAGATAAAGCAATGTCAAGTGTCTCATTAAAATTAGACCCGAAAACATTTTTAACAACACCTTTTTATATGGGTAAGAATTTATTTTCTATAGAATAAACTTAGTTTTAAAATTTAATTTTCACATTTTTATTATGATTTGTTTTAGATATTTTTTTTAACAGTATGGCCAAATTACATTGGGTACAACTGTACAAACATGAGATTGGAATATTGGATTATGTGTCACATGTTTTATGTAAGGCAACACTTTAGCTGGGGAAAAAGGTTGAAGATCACTGGTCTAACTTGTAAGGTTCTTCGCATATATGGCGATATATATCTTTATTACAGTCAGTAATACAATACACATGAAGTAATAAATAGTTGAGTCCTCGCTACAAGTGACCTGACGGATATGTACATGCAATGTCTTTACTCTTACTTTTGCAGAAAGCAGAGACAGAAGAGTTAGAACATGAAATGAAAAAAGTGAAAAAGGTTTTGTGGTTGAATGAATTTTAACTTTTGTCTACATTCTAAAAAAATATTTGGTTTTTGGGTTTTATCATCTTAATTTTTAATAATGTTAGGTAACTGCAATTATTTTTATTTCCAAGTAATTTTCATCAACATAATATTTGTTGGTTATTTTTCATTGAAGATTCTGTATCTTTATTACTATATATTTACTAAACAATTCACTATAAAACTATAACTTGAGTACAGTATCGACTGTCAAGGGGTGGTGGAAATAATAGTTAGTTTTTGTGGCAGAGTAAACTCCCTGGCTGTAATCATTCTTTGAAGTTGTGCCACCATGGCTGATTACTTGTACCTCTAAAGTTCTAAGAGTGAGGTGAAATGACCTACCAACTTTGCCAGGAGAGGTATTTTCCCATACCTTACAGGGTTATTTTACATGCCACAAGGAACCGATGGCTTTACTTCCCTTCTTAAGGATGTTGAGCTATGATTTTCTCTCGCTCAAGAAAAAGCCTTCGGCCTTTCTTGGATTCGAACCCACAAACATCAGGTCCTGAGGCGAGCACTTTACCCAATGACCAATGAGGTCGACGGTGGTATAGGTCGTTCAAAAAATGTAATATGTGTGTGTGTGCGTGCGCGTGCATGCATGTGCACATGTATTAAAGATGGGTCGGATCCACCTTTTTTTAAATCCGAATCAAATCCCTAATTAAAATTTGAATCTTAGAAAATGTTGTAAGCATAAGTGTTTGACTTTCCCAATAAATAGGGTGTATTCCTTAATTTCTGATTTTGTTCACATTAAAAGGTAAATTAATGATCTGGGGTATGGTTGTTAGGTTTTTCTTGTCATTATTTTGATTTCAACCACAAGAAACTATTTAACTATTTTAATACCTTTAAAAAATAACTCAAACCTAGTAACTATTTAAAAAATGATTATGATTTGAATCTTGAATCCATCAGTATTCCTTGTGGTTCTAGGGTCCCACCCATCCTTAGTATGTACTAGAATATATGGGTAATACACTTGATTCTTGATGTAAGAATGTTTAACTATGACAGGCCTACGAGTGGTTTATATGTAGTGAACTATGTTTCGGAGTATGATGTGTTAGGTTTACTTCTTAAAATATTACTAAGCCAAAGGTTCCGTTTCGATTCCCGTGTCCAGGTGTCATTTATCAAATTTTCAGGATATGATATCTAGATGGAGTAATCCTCAATAAAAGCATAAATAATAGCTTCGGCTATTTGCTTCCTAACACAGTAAGATAAAGATTAAATAATTACAAACTGCTTTATGAAAATGTTATTTCTAGATGTAGAAGTAATATTTAATTATTTAAAAAGTACTTAGGTGATTATATTGAAATATTTACACTTTAATTTAAAGCAAGTTATTACGTCAAATATAAAAATATCATATACATAGAAATATGGTTTTAGAAAAAATAGATAAATCAAATTTTATCAGTTAAAACAGATTTTAAAGTAAATTAATAAAATAGAAAAAGTATATATATAAGTTATATACATATTTTAAATTAAAACACAATTAGAATTAGTTTTGCTGAGGAAATAAAAAAATTCTTTTGCTCAAAAAGAATCTTGTTCACCATTTCCCTTAAAGGCTAAAGCAGCCATTGAACAAGCCTTTGAAGACATTGATTTGGATCAGAATCTGTTCAAAAACTGTTATCTTAGTGCTCTAAGGCAGTGATGGATCAATGCAGAGGGACAACAATTTGAAAAACAATTGTATAAGAAATTATCTACTTAATAATGTAAATATTATTTAATAACAAAATATTAGTTCGCCATTCAATAGGTAAATAATTTTGGTCCACTCTCTACATTTTAATACATCTTTATTTATTGGGCATTTGGGGAAAAAATAAACTTTCATTTATGCCAAAATTGATCTGATAACACATCTAGTTCCATTAATTTCTTAGTACTCGATATTTAATGCAGAAAGACTGTCCTCAGTTCATCCTGTTGGGATTCAAAACCTGACCTTCCTTTCACTGGTAAACCAGACTAAATAAGCTCCCACAGTGAGGCTGACAACTGGATCGACTCGATTTACAACCATCATTTTAAATAGACACTATCAATGCCTGTAAAATGTTTTATTATATCTGTCAATGGTATGTATTATCTCGCTGTTCTAGGTTATGTTCATTGAACTTGTCTCGACTGGTAGTTCTCAAGCCGCTTGGCTCGGACCTGGCCACCATCATCATTGCCGTCAAAATGCAGGTAGACATTCTTCCTTTGCTTCCATGACATAAGTAGATTAAGTAATGCTAAAAATGTATGACCTCAAAAACAAATTTATTTTCTCTGCGAGACACACACACATGACCAGCAAGGGCATTTAGTCTTTAGGATTTGGTCAGGAAGGAAATTCTAGAGAACACAACACATTTTGCGTAGTCAATCTTAATAAAGTTCTACTTTATTTTTAGTGTATTTTAGAGGTACTAATTTTATTTATCAAAAGTTGCAGTTGCACATCATATGACTACATAATTATATGAACATAGTTTTTGTAGCTAGTTTTTATAACTGTTAAAACAGTTTTTTCCTATCTAAAACAAATATAACCAATACAGCAGATATTCTGTCACCCATTATGGTTGCTTTAATTTTAGCAGGATAATATTCTATGTCTATAAATAATATTAATATATTAAACATGGTACACATATGCACCTACTAGAAGAATCTCTGAACCCATTAAAATATAGTAGATATTTTATTTAGAAGATTTAGACTAAGCTATCATTACATAATGTATGACAAACAAGTACAAACGGTTCATGCTTTGAATCTGTCTTATAAGTTTCACCATATTGGAACCAAATATGGTAAACTGAGGGTGCAGTAATAGTCTGGTATATCTTAATGCAATGTTTCAAAATCTTATCCCAAAACAGGCCATTAGATATGATTGTGTTCACAACACACATAGACCACCCCAATAACAGACCACTAGATATGATTGTGTTCACAACACACATAGACCACCCCAATAACAGGCCACTAGATATGATTGTATTCACAACACACATGGATCACCCCAACAACAGACCACTAGATATGATTGTATTCACAACACACATGGACCACCCCAATAACAGGCCCCTAGATATGATTGTATTCACAACACACATGGATCAGCCCAATAACAGACCACTAGATATGATTGTATTCACAACACACATGGACCACCCCAATAACAGGCCATTAGATATGATTGTGTTTGTAACACACATATACCACCCCAATAACAGACCACTAGATATGATTGTGTTCACAACACACATGGTTACCCCAATAACAGGCCACTAGATAGGATTGTATTCACATCACACATGGTCACCCCAATAACAGGCCACTAGATATTATTGTATTCACAACACACATGGATTACCCCAATAACAGGCCACTAGATATTATTGTATTCACAACACACATGGTCACCCCAA